>CAUYRT010032473.1:0-42513 GCA_963574885.1 Lepilemur ruficaudatus | reverse complement strand
ATCCTCCCGCCTTGGCCTCCCAGAGTGCTAGGATTATAGGCGTGAGCCACTGTGCCCAGCACCCTTTGTGACTTCTGCTTGTTGAATCTTGTTGAATCTTGTTCTAGAGAGTATTTCATTCTTAATTTTTAATATTTTTGTGAATTTTGTGATTTGCTTCATAGTGTGTCTATATTTGTTTTAGCGTAAAAATTGTGTAATCTCCGAGATGATTTGCAAGAAATATAAACCCTACTATGCTTGTTTCTGTTGAAGGGAATTTGTTTTCTAAAAGTAGAGGCGCCTCATGGTAGTGAAGAGCAGTAGGTA
Source organism: Lepilemur ruficaudatus (assembly GCA_963574885.1). Taxonomy (NCBI): domain Eukaryota; kingdom Metazoa; phylum Chordata; class Mammalia; order Primates; family Lepilemuridae; genus Lepilemur; species Lepilemur ruficaudatus. The sequence continues at coordinate 42,204 of CAUYRT010032473.1, read as the reverse complement.
AAGGTAGACTTCAGCAGCGCCTGGAGCCAAGTCTGGGAAGTTGTCAGGAACTAAAGCAGCTGCTTCATCCTTCTCTCTCTCTCTGGCCTCTGCTTTTGCTCATTTGTCATCGCATAGGCACCAAAGTGCAGCTTTATCCCCCGCATTCATGTGGCCTTACTGGTCCAGTGTCTAAAGGTAACCTAGCCAGTCTCGTGTCCCACTTCCAAGTTCCTGGCAGAGGTTGACAGCCCGACCCAGCTTCTAGATTGGTTCCAGAAGCCAGGTCTCCACCCCTGGTTTTATCAGCAGAGGTCATGGAGGGAGAGACTCAGGCAGGGTAAACATGGCCACAGAGTCCTACCTTGTGGGAGGAGGCACTTCTCAGAGACCAGGGGCAGGGCCTGGAAAGTCCGCCCAGAAGTGTCCATGGCAATTCCTTTCCATTTGGCACAATCCGGGCTCCAGGGAGAGTCACTTTGCTTGTCCTGTTTTGTACCTCCCTGAGTTAGATCATTTACACACACTCCCAGATATAGATAACCCCTGTTTGGAAAACTCAGGTGTAGAAGAATTAAAAAGATGGATTGATGCCATTGCAGTCTAACCAGGGCAATGGAGTCAGACTCTGTCTAGGGAAAAAAAAAAGATGGATTGGAGACTGGGTGTGGTGGCTAACGCCTGTAATCCCACCACTTTGGAAGGCTGAGTGGGGAGGATCAATTGAGATCAGCAGTTTGAGACCAACCTGAGCAACATAGTGAGACCCCATCTCTACAGAAAAATTTTTTTTAATCAGCTGGGTGTGGTGGCACACACCTGTAGTCCTAGCTACTCAGGAGGCTGAGGCAGGAGGATTGCTTGAGTCCAGGTATTTGAAGCTTGTAGTGAGCTATGATTGCACCACTGCACTCCAGCCTGGGTGACAGAGCGAGACCCTGTCTCTAAAAAAATAAATACATAAACCAAAAATATAGATTAGAATGCTAAGAGGGGGGTGCAGCAAGACTCGGAGGGCCTTGAATGCCAGTTAGGCATTCTGCCTTCTTGTTGGGCAATGGGGACTGCTGGAGCCAATCATGTGACCCAAGGAATGGATAAGTTTGTCTCTGCCAAGGGATGCAGCAGCCTGCATAGTGCCTGGGGACTGCTACACTCCAGGTCCTGAGCACTGGGTAAACACATTGCTTAGTAAAAGAGATGCAGTCCCTGCCCTGTGGAGCTTATAGTCTACTGGGGGAGACAGAGAGTAAGCAGGTAAACAAATAAGTCAGGAATTGCACGTTGTGCTAAGTGGCATGAAGGCTCATCCTCCTCATCAGGGCCTTGCTTGAGGTTTGGTCCTGGGTCCTCATCTCTTCTCGTGCTAGCATCTCTCTCCAGGCAATCTGTCCACACGTGGCCGTAGTCACTTCCCATCTCTAGGGGACTCACATGTTTGTTCCTCCAGCCCAGATCCTCATGTCCCACTGCTCACTTGACGGTTTCACTTAGACCACACTCCTTGTGTGCCCCTCTACTCTGTTACACCAACCAGAACCCTCACACCTCCACATGGGCCCCTCATCAGCCCGGGTCATCAGTTTTACCTTCTGAGCATCTCTGCAGTCTCCCTGCTTCTCTACATCCCTGCCCTAGTCCAAGCCCTGGAACACAGCAGTGGCCTCCTAACTGGTCTCTCCACTTTTGCTCCGGCTCAGTTTCTCCTGATAGCACTGTCTCTCTCTCTTTTTGCAGCACACATCATAAATAAATGTTATATTTATTTGTATAATTATTTTACTAAAATCTGATTTCTCAATAGATTTTGACTTCCATGAGACTAGAATCTAATCTCACTGTTGTATCCCTGGTGTTTACCATAACACCATAGTAAGTGCTTAGAAAATATTGGTTGAATAACAACCAAAAGGAAAAAAAAAAACAAAAAAGAAGCATTCATAAAGAATAATAGTGTGGGGTGCTCCAGATGGAGGGAACAGCTTATGCAAAGGCCCTGCGAGAGTAAAGAACCTAAAGTAGTCTGGGCACGGTGGCTCACACCTATAATCCTAGCACTTTGGGAGGACAAGGCGTGAGGATCGCTTGGGGCCAGGAGTTTGAGACTAGCCTGGCCAACATAATGTAAACAACATAGTGAGACCCTGTCTCTACAAAAAACAAAAATTAGCTGGGCATGGGGTGCACACCTATAGTCCTAGCTATTTGGGAGGCTGAGGCAGGAGGATTTCTTCAGCCTAGGAGTTTGAGACTGCAGTGAGCTGTGATCATGCCACTGCACACTAGCCTAGGTAACAAAGCAAGACCCTCTCAAAAAGAAAAAAAAAGAATCTAAAGTATGTTTGTCACTGAAAGGAGACCAAAGGGGCAGAAACATTGTGATGGGCAAATGGAAGAGTGACGCCAGCTGAGTTTGGGAAGGCAGGCAGGGCCTGGGTCATATTCAAGCTTGTAGGTCCTGGTAGCAAGTTTGGATTTTATTTATTATGCAGGCAGACAACATAATCCATTTATATTTTACAAAAGTCATATCAGCTGCTGTATGGAGGTAAGATTGGAGAGGGCAGGAGGGGACCCAAGGAGGCTGTTGCGGTTGTTCAGGGAAAAGCTGGTGGTGCTGCGGTGGGGTTGTGATCGGCGGAGGAGGACAGAAGCGGACGGGTGGTAGAAGTAGTTCTAGTTCTAGTTCTAAGTAGTAACGTCGAGACTTGTTGATGGAGTGCATGTGGGAAGTGGTCAAGAATGGTCCCCAAATTTCTGATGGAAGGGTGAAGGGGAAATCTGGGAGGGGAACAGGTTTGGGGGGGAAATCAAGAATTCTGTTTGTATATCTTATAGGTCTTGAGACATCCAAGTGGGGATGTCAAGAAAGCAGATAGGTTTGTGAGTTTGGCACTCACAGATGTGGGCTGGAGTCACACGTTTGGGAGTTCGCAGCATTGAGAGACTGGGTTTCAAACTTGCATCTGTGTAAGAATCACCTGGCATCATTCCCATCAGAGTCCGATTAGGCTTCTTATGGCAAACAACAGAAACCAGCCTGAGTTGATTTAAGCAGAAAAGGACTTCACTGAAAGCGAATAGTCAGGAGTTGACAGAATTTCTGGGAAGCTGGAGAACCGGGGCTTGGCAGCAGGCAGGATCGCAGCCAAAATCATGCCACTGAGCCAGTTTGGCAGGACACTGTTACCACGCACTAAATACCATTGCTTATAGTGTCACTGTCCCCTGGATACCATCACTACTGTTGCCACCGGCATTGGAATGGATCTTCCACTGTCTTTGCTCCTGATTCAAGGTCTGCAGTGAAGGCCTCCGACTGGCTGAGCCTGGGCGCAACGGAGGCTGGAAAAGCACGAATTTGGTCTTTTCAGCTTTTATAGGAGGCGAGCTCTGCCAAGACTTGTGCGGCAAGTATTATAATTCCCCAGACATAGGAAGGAGGTTCCGATTCCAGACTGGCATAAAATGACAAATGTCCTTGACTGCAGGTTTGCCAGCATGTGGGGACATCTGGGAATCGGCATTTACACCAGCACCCTGGAGATTCCCATGCAGGTGGTCCATGAACCACTTGCATACGATGCTTCAGCTGGTATTTAAAGCTGTGGGACTGGGTAAGATCACTTGGGGAGAGGAGTGAGGAGGGCCCAGGCCCAGCCCTAGCCCTGGGTCGCCCCGGTATCAAGTGACTGGGATAGGAAGAGGAGTTAGTAAAGGAGACCGAGAGGAGCTACCAGGAAGGAAGTCAAGACAGCACTGTGCCTCGGAAGCCGAGAGAGGAGTGTTTCGAGGAGGGAGAGATGCTCAGCTCTGTTAGACGCTGCGCAGGTGTCCAGAGGTAAAATAAGGAAACAACAGAGACACCCTCTGGCTTTGGCAGCATGGAGGTTGTTGGTGACCCTAAGAGCAGATTTAGTGCCGTTTACCCTCCACACCAGCCTGGACTGATTTGAGGAGGGGACGGATGAGAAAGGGAGTGGAGATGTGGAGTGTGTTGGGGACCTGGACCAAGAGGGTTTTCTAGGGTGGGCTTGGAACCCAGCCCCACCCAGGCCCAGCCTCTTCCCACGCCAGCTGTCTCTGCACAGGGTGCCGAGGGTCTTCCCAGAGATGTCAGCCTCGAGCCCGTCTCTCGAAGTCTTCTGTCCCCAAATGTCAGTCTTCTTCACTGCTCACTTCCTTGTCTAATGCTCAGCTGTTTGTGGCCCCAGAGGTGACACAGACAGATCTGGGGACAGAAACTGGAACTGTAGGTCAGAGCAGGAGAATGCTTTCCCTAAAGACAATTCGATCATAGTTTTCAGACAGAAGTTGCTCGAAGTTGCTTTTGATGGGCCTAGTGCTTGGGCCCAGAGCAGATGCAGTAAGGCCCACAGAGGCACAACGAGCAGCTGCTCAGACTCTAGGGCAGGGCCCTGGGAACACTGTCATTCGGCATCACAGCGGTCACTGGAGCTGCTTTGGAGGGCATGAGAGGCTGAGCTGGGAACAGCTGTTGAAGGTTCTCTAACTCGACTGGTTTTAGACCTTGAACGAGCTTTTAAGAATCTCAGATGCCGCAGGCTACACCCAGACCTACTGAATCAGAGTCTCCCAGAGGTGAGGCCTGGGCAAGTGAGCCGTTCAGAAGTTCCCCAGGTGACGCTGATGAGCAGTCAGGGTGAAAACTGTTGTGGTGAGCTATTGCAGGCCCATTTAAGGTTGGTAACTCATTAAACCATATTTACTGAATACCTGCTGTGTACAAAGGCAGGCTCTGAGGGCATGGAGATGACTAGACAAGGTCGCCATCTGGGCAGGAGAAGGACTGTACCAGGGAAAAGATGACCGACAGCCCACGGCATACAGGGATGTGGCTGAGGTCTGTGGTGAGAGTCCAGGAACTGAAGTTAGATCTGAGTTTAAATCCCTCTTGGTGACCTTGAGCAAATGATGTAACCTTTCTGAATCTGTAAATTAGGGATGATGATAACTATCTCACGGATTTGTTTGGCGGGATAACATATAAAGTGTCTAACATACAACTGGCACATAACAGGTACTTAATCTTTTTTTAAAGTTCCCTTTACTAGCAAACACATGTACCCCTGCACACAGGGTGATTAAAGAGATCAGGAACCACACAGAGAAAAGAGAAAAGCAATTGCAAATAGGGATAAGGTAATTACCACGAGCGAGTGCTAAATTGATCTGTGCAGCCCTGGCACTAAAGAAAAAGAGAAATCTTCTATATCTTGGAGGTGTCAGGGAATGAATAGCTGAGCCTGGTTTTGGACAAGGCGGGGTCTTCCCTCAGCTCTGCCCTTTGCTCTCTCTTCTGTTCATTTCTTTGTCAAACATTTGCTGAGAGCCTACCCAGAAGTTCTCAGTCCTGGCTGTACCTCACAGTCCCCAGGGTTGCTTTTTTTTTCTCGTGTTAAAATTCACATGACATAAAATTCACCATTTTAACCATTTTAAGATGTACAATTCATTGGTCTTTAGTGAATTCACAATGTTGTGCAATCATCACCACTGTCTAATTCCAGAACATTTTCATCACCCTGAAAAGAAACCCTGTACTGATTAGTGGTCATTCCCCCTTCCCCAACCCCTGGCAACTTTCTGTCTCTCTGGATTTGTCTATTCTGGACGTTTCATATACGTGGAATCCTATGTGGCCTTTTGTGTCTGGTTTCTTTCAGTTAGCATAATGTTTTCAAGGTTCATCTATGTTGTCTGAATTGCTTTAAAAGCAAAAAAAATAATAATACACACACCAGGCAGTGTCATAAGCCTTTTGCAGATATTAACTCATGTTGTCTGGATACAGAGAAAGTGTCTGCTGAGCAGAAGTAGCCGTCGTGGAACCCTCCCTGTGCACCACACACTGGGGTAGGTACAGTCAGATGAGATAGATGCTGTTATCCCATTTGACAGATGGGGAAACGGAGGCTCAGAGAAGCTAAGTTACTTGCCCCAGGTCACACAGCTAGGAGGACTGGAACCAGAATTTGAATCTCAGGACAGTGTGACATGAAAGCCAGAGTTCTCAACCCCTGCTCTCTTTTCTGTGTTCCCATAGAGCCGTGCTAATATTTATTCATTTATTGAATCATTCATTCATTCCACAATGTTTATTGATGCCCATGTGCTGAGCCCAGTGCCGGGTGCCACAGATACGAAGGCAAATGAGCTGCTCCCTGCCCTTCTGGGTTTTCGGCCCCCATCGAGGTCAGAGGTGTCGTAAATAAGGCCAGGAGTGCTGTGATAAAAGCCTGCAGTGGACACAGGGTGGCATAAAGGCAAGCAGGGCTGGTTCTGTTGTGGGGAGGGGTGACCTGTAAGCTGTGTCAGGAGAGACAGGGAAGGCCCCTCCACGCAGAGGGGGTGGCAAGAGCAAAGGCCTGGAGGCTGGAGGCAGCTTGGCATGTTTAGGAAATCGCCAAGGTCACAGGGCCAGAGTTTAAGGGATTATTGATGGACAGCAGGCCCGAGTGGGGGGCAGGGAGGGATTCGTCCTGGCCTGCGGGGAACCCAGAGGGTGGGAGGCACCAGACCCCTTGCTGCTCTGTCCGAGAGGGCAGTCTGGGCCTCCCCTGGGGTTGGGTGGAATTCAGGGCTTGGGGCCATGGGTCAGGGTCAGGCAGGAATCTTCAGTGGTCAGTCCAGCAAAGTTCTTGCTCTCTTAGCTCATCATTGCCGAGCAGTCTCCAGAGAAAAATCCCAGCCAGGAAACTTGGGGTTTGCAGAGGCCTCAGCGTACACGGAGGGCGCGGCTCCCTTCCTGCAACCCCTCTTCCTCCCTGCCTCCCAGCCTGCAAGGGGCAGCCGGTGAGGCTGAGCTGGCGAAGCTGGACAGGTGCCCAGGCTGGGGAGATGTCTGCGGAGGCCCCACCAAGGGGGCGCACAGCCGGTCACAGGCTCCAGCAGTGCAGGAAGGAAAACAGCGAGAGGCTGAGGGATCCTGAAATAATAAATGTCAGAGCTGGCGGGAGTCTTCCATGTTGCCGCCCAACCCCTTCGTTCCAGAAGAGGAATTGGAGGCCCAGGGAGGGAAGGAGACTGGGCGAGGTCACACCGTGGGACTGGGGCCGAGTGGGGGCCGTGGGCAGGCAGGCAGGGCCAGGGGCCACTTTTGCATGGATGAGGCGGAGGGGAAGCTGGGAAGAGCCCTGCTCTCCTCTGGCACCCCTTTCTGACTGCCCCAGCCGGGACTCTGAGGTGCTGGGGGTGGCAGCTTACCTGGGTGAAAACCATCTGGAGTCTTTTGCTCCTGCTGGTGGCTGAGGTTGGAGCAGCCTTGCAGGGCGTGATTAACCTGGACTCTGAGTCCGGAGCATTGACCTGGAAGGGGATTGAGAGCTCACGGCCACCAGCTCTCAACTGCACAGATGGGGAAACTGATGCACAGAAGGAGAAAGGAACCTGCTCAGAGACACACAGGCCTAGAACTTGGCACACTGCGTGCACCCACCCCCACCCCCAACAGGCCGGGGCTTCTGGTCTTACAGCCTTGTGCTGTTTGTACTAGAAGGCCATTCCCTCAAAGTGTTTCTCCATCACCTCTGAAGAGGCCCAACATCCACCCTTAGAAAAAATACTACCTCAATTGTCAGAGCAGTCCTTATAGAGATTACTGGGGCTCACAGAAGTGGGGTTTGCTATAGTGTGATAGTAAGAGAGGGCTCTGAAGGCAGAGGGCTCTACACATCCTACCTGACCTTGAGTAAATTCCAAACCTGCTCCAGCCTCAGTTTCCTCAACTGTAAAATGGGGAGGATAATAACTACCTCATAGAGTTGTTGGAAAGAATGGACGAGGTACCAAACATAAAGTGCCTGCCCCAAAGCAAGCGCTCAGTAAGTGGGGCAGTGGTTGAATTCGTGTTAATAATAGACTCATTCTGGGAGCTTGGAATCGGAGTCCTTCCTGTTGGGTGATCTGCTCTGGGCCAGGGCTGGACTGTATTCCCCAGTCACCCTGTCGTGCCTGGGGGACAAGGCTGCAGCTTTTACCTCCTGCTTGGACATAGGTCTGCAGCCTAGCCCTGGAGTTTGACTTTCTACCGTGAAAATTTATCAAGTAACTGTTGTCACTCAGAGCCCTTCAGTAGCGCCCCGTCACTTAGAGAATAAAACCTAGAGGTTTGGTTAAAAGCATGGACTCCAGAGCGCAACTGCCTGGGTTTGAGTTTAGGTTCCAGCACTTGCTAGTTGTGTGAGCTTGGGCAAGTGCCACAACTTCCCTGGGCCTCGGTTTCCTCATCTGTGAAATCTCCTGGGGTCGTGAGAGTGTTACGTGAAATACCACAAAGTGCGTCAAGTGCTTAGAACAAAGCCTGGCACGTGGGGATGACAGAGGAGCATCTGCCTGGCTCCCGTGGCCATTGGCATGTGTCCCAGCTGGTCACCACCTTCCCACTGGCCCTGGTAAACTCCTGGCTGTTCCCCAGGTGTGCTGAGTGCTCCTGGGGGCTTTGCAGAGGAGCCTCTGCTCTCAGAGGCATCTTCCCCCTTCCTGCTTTGCTCCACCAGCGTCTCCTCACTCTAAGGTTCTGATGAAGTGTCACTTCAACCTGGGGTGGGGTGCTTGCTCCTCTAAGCTCCTCTCCTGCCCCAGGTTTGCCAAGGCCTCAGCCCTTAGCAAGCATGTCTTTTTTTTTTTTTTTTTTTTTTTTTGAGACGGAATCTCACTCTGTTGCCCGGGCTAGAGTGCTGTGGCATCAGCCTAGCTCACAGCAACCTCAAACTCCTGGGCTCAAGCAATCCTCCCGCCTCAACCTCCCGAGTAGCTGGGACTACAGGCATGCGCCACCATGGCCGGCTAATTTTTTCCATATATTTTTAGTTGGCCAATTAATTTCTTTCTATTTTTAGTAGAGACAGGGTCTCACTCTTGCTCAGGCTGGTTTCGAACTCCTGAGCTTGAGCGATCCGCCCGCCTCGGCCTCCCAGAGTGCTAGGATTACAGGCGTGAGCCACCACGCCCAGCCAGCATGTCTTCATTTATGTTCTGTCTCCCCCACTGGGCTGTGAGCACCCTGACCGCAGGGACTGAGCCTGACATCCCTCTATCCCCAGCACCTGCACAGGGCCTAGTGTACTATCTGGTGCTCAGTTTGTATGAACAAGCTCCTACTATGTGCCAGTGACTCTGTTAGAGACTTTACCCCAGTCCCTTCCTCTGCCTCACTAGGATGGAAAGGAGTAGGTTTGCACATTTGAGATTCCTGAGCAGATGGCTATTAAGGGGACTTCAGGTCACCTTGAGGGAGAGCAGAGCTGGGATTGGCCCAGAGGCAGGATGCTAGCAAATACTTGTCAGTCCTACCCTTTTCCCCTGCTTGCTGGCCACCCAGGAAGGGCCCTCTGGGGCTCCCTGCCTTTCTCTGGATCTGTGGTTGGGTAGGTGGGTGAGAAAAAGCAAAGTTAGGCATGACATGAACCAAACAGCCTACATTGGCGTGGGCTACAACATTCCCCATCTTTGCATGATTCTGTTTTCAATGGGAGGTCGCCCAAGCAGCAGTGACTGTCATTTGCAGGTGGGGAGCCAGTATCCCAGAGAAGCTGGGGACTTGCTCAGGGTCACAGTGCTGGTAAAGAATTGGGCCAGGAATAGATCTCGTCTCCTTGCTCCACATCCCGCACTGTTTCTGCTCTGTGCTGCTGCGATAAGGCCACAACACCTGGCGGGTGCCTTTAGCCAGCAGGTCGAGTCAGCAGACACTGCCTATGCCTTCCTGGCTTGCCCTCAAGGACCCTTCCACGTGGTCTTTGCCCTTAGTCCAGGGCCCCAGACCCATTGGCCAACTCCTCCCAGACCCTACTCAGCCATCCCATCACTCTTGTTGAAATCCGTGCCATTCATTCATTGAGAAGGGGATGAGTTCAATATACTAAGGTGTCAAGGACTAATTTCAGGAAACTTAGTGTTGCAGTTCCCAACTTTTCTGAATATAAGGACTCTTTGTCTTTTTTTAATTTCTATTATAGAAATGTTCAAACATGCATAAAAGTAGAATCACCCAGCTTCAACAATTATCAATATTTTTCCAATCTTACTTTTTCATCTACATCCCCCATGGACCATCCCAGGGCCCCTTAATTCTTCTCATGAGAATCTGGAATATTCACAAAGACAGGACAGAACAGTGAACCCCTTTTACTCATCACCTGATCCTGCCTGGTCCACACCCCACCTGCTTCCCCAATGCTGATCTTATTTTTAAGTAAATCCTAAACATCATATTGTTTCATCCTTAAATAGTTTGATATGTATCTCTAAACAGTAAGGACTCCTTTTTTTATTTACATAACTATGATACTATTATTTTACCCCAAAACATTAACAGTGATGCCCAAATCATCAATTATCTAGTTTTCAAATTTCCGGTTGTCTTATAATTGTCATAACTTCATTTACAGTTATTTTTGAAAAATCAGGACTCAAGGTTCATGCGTTGTCATTTGTTGATATGTCTTGTAAGTCTCTTAAGATTCCCCCTCCATTATGTTTTTGGTTTTTTTGTAGTTCACTTATTAAAGAAACTAGGTGGCTTGTTCTGTAGTTTCATGCAGACTGGTTGTGCTCATTGTTGCATACCCAAGTATAGTTTAACAGGTTTCTCCATCTTCTCCATTTCTTATAAATTGGCAATTGGATCTAGAAATGAGAAGCCCCATTTTTTTGTACTTTATATATCATTTAATTAAATGTTTTAATTGTAACTTGGTTTGCTTATTAAAATATTGTATTTTAGATGTAGTAGCTTTGGCATGTAATCCCTTTGGGAGGCCAAGGAGGGAGGATTGCTTAAGCCCAGGAGCTTCAGACTAGGCTGGACAACACAGTGAGACCCCCGTCTCTAAAAAAGAAAAAAAAAGCCAGATGCAGTGGCACGTGCCTGTAGTCCCAGCTACTCAGGAGGCTGAGGCAGGAGGATCACATGAGCCCATGAGTTCAAGGCTGCAGTGAGCAATGATAATGCCACAGCACTCTAGCCAGGCCTACAGAGTGAGACCCTATTTCTAAAAAAAAATAAATAAATAAAATAAAATATATTTTAAGGATTATTTTTAATATATAGTATATATAATTTAATCTTCTTTATGGATATCAGAATCCAAGATCAAAGGAGCCAGGATTCAGCCACCTCAGGAGAACTCCTTTTTAATGTCAGAGTGTCACTGACCTCTCCACATCAGTTGTAAGGTTAGCACTGATGGATTGAGAAATACGGAAAAGCACCAAGAGCTCCCATGAATTCAAGAATACTTACAAAGAGTTCTGTGTCTTGTTGGTTATAAAGTTACACATATATTTGCAATGTGGTGCAACTAATTTGTGAGACTTTTTTTATTGGTTTATAGTGCTTACAATAAGTGGGCTTCAGATTCCTGGTAGGACCTCCATGGACCTCCAGGGTCCGGCCCACAGGCTGGAAATGAACAAGGGAGTCAGAGTCCTAACAGTCTGGGGCCCAGGGCCACCTTCTGGCCGCATGAGCTCAGGCAACTTTCTTCACCTCACTGACTGGTCAGCCGGCTGGGAAGAAAAAGGATGACTGCCTCACGGGGACGCCGCCAGTCTTAAATGGTGGATGTCAAGCTTCCTTAGAAACCAGAGCCCTGTACGAGTTCTATTTGTGTCCTTTCCTTAGTTTGTTTGCATTTCCAGGGAGACCTGGGGCAAAAAACTTATCTGAGTTTTTGTTTCTCAGTCCCTAAAAGTCTGTAAAATAAGGAGGTATTATTAGATTGTCTCTAACATTCTGTGATTTAGTCTCTTGAGGACAACATCATGGTCCAAAGCAAAGATAGAAAATGGTTTTCATCTTCTGTGCTGACTCTAGTTTAATCGGTAGAAGCCACCTGAAGGAGCCATCTTAGCAGAATGATGAACCAAACCCAGCGTTAGTGGGAAAAACACTGTGATTGATTAATGATGGCTGTAATGGGCATGGGATGACACAAGAACGGTGCCTATACCCCATATTGTAATGATCCAAAGGAATGAATGTCTAATGGTGAAATTTAATTTGCAGCTCCCAAGGCCTTAGCTGTAGCAGTTCTGCCCCCTTGGTTGAGTTGCCATGGTAACCACAGCTGGCTCTGAGAAACCACAGGAATGAAGAATAGGTCCTATTGATGAATCCTGATCCAGGAGGGGGGCATGCAGAAGGCCCTTCCAGGCAGGGCAGCTGGGCATGGCCTAGTGCTGCCATCTGTGGTCTTTTGCCTGCAGAGAACACAAGCCAGAGAGCCAGAGCATGGTGTGTGTGTGTTGGGGTGGGAGGAGGGGCACAAAGGGCCGTGCCAGCAGCTGGAATTCAGGCTTTGTCTAGGGCCAGACAGGCTAGGCTGCCCGAAGGACTCCAATGGGCTTTCCAAGTTCAGACATGTCCCTTGTACTCTGTGTTTCATCCATCTTTGCCCAGTGCCTGCCTAGGCTCTTGCAGGAATCTATTGACTCTTAGCCTTAGAAGAAATCTAGGCTAGGAGTGGTGGCTCACTTCTGTAATCCCAGCACTTTGAGAGGCCAAGGTAGGAGGATCGTTTGAGGCCAGGAGTTTGCCACTAGCTGGGCAACATAATCTCTACAAAAAATAGAATCTCTAGAAAATGAAGAGATTCTAAAAATAGAATCTCTACAAAAAAATAGAAAAAATTAGCCAGGTGTGGTGGCACACACCTGTAGTCCTAGCTACTTGGGAAGCTGAGGTGGGAGGATTGCTTGAGCCCAGGAGTTAGTGGTTACAGTGGGCCTCTGTACCCACTCTGTTGCACCACTCTACTCCAGCCTGGGTGACAGAGCAAGACCCTGTCTCTATGAGAGAGGGGGGTTGGGAGGGAAGAAAGGAAGGAAGGAAAGAAAAGAGAAAGAAAAGAAGGAAAGAAAGAAGAAATCTAAATAGTCATCAATTCTAATCCAAAATCCAGTGCCTGAATTACTCTCTAGCACCTGAAGTCTTTGCATACATACAAAAATCATACTCATATTTTCCAAATGCCTGGAGCCCAGGCCACATGTTTGCACTCTCATTAAGCCTCACAGTAATTCTGTGAGTTAAGCTGAGAATGGATTTTCCCCCCATTTAGAAAAAATCCATTTTAAAGAGAAGGAGGTTTAGCGAACTGGCTGGGCTAGTGTCACCCAGGGAGATACAATAGTTTTGGGAAGGCTGGGGCTAAAGTCTCAGCTCCTGACTCATCGTGCTGTGGCAGTGTCATTATAGGAGTCTGGAAACCTCTCTGCCTTTCCCCAGACACCTCCCTTTCCTAAGGCTACCATGAGAATTTCCTCCTTAAAACTACATTTCTTTAGCTTTAAATCTTTGAGCCTCATTATACCAGATGGAAGGTGTTATCAGTCAATTATACCCCAGTGTGAATGATTGTCGGGTATTTTCTTCAGAAAGGGGTGATCAGAAGTCTCCCCTTTTCATGCTCCCTTGGGGCACTTGCACATTTATACATCTATGAGCCAAAGGGGCCATGTCTTATGTGTCCCTAGCATCTGGTACCATGCCAGGCTGAAACAGGTGCCAAGAAATGCTTGTTGGAATGAATGAATGAATGAATGAATGAATGAACTATGTTCCTCTCCTTGCCTGTTTTTCCCAGAGCAAGCTCCCTCCTCTGGCAGTCTTGCCATGTACACCAAGCACTGCCCCGCTCTGCCTCAGGGTGCAGTCTCTGTCTCTTTTCTGCCTGTCCCGAGCCAAGCATCACAGCTTAAGGGAAGCCTTCCCTGTTCCTCCCAAGCAGACACAGCTCTGCTTTCCCTGGGCTCCCAGAAACCTTCCATGATAGCTCATCACATTGCATTATCAGCGTCTATTCATTTGGCTCTTTCTTCCCTTAAATGATGATGCCCCTGAGAGCTGAGATTGTGCCTTTTTTACACAAGGTGTGAACACTTAGCAGGCACCCAGTAACTAGTTGAATGAATAAACGAATAGGTATGTGAACCTTGGTTGCTAAGAGCAGTGGGGACAGGAACATATCTTGCTGGGAAGCCATGTCCTGATATGTGTCTGACAAGGGCAGCAAGGAGCAGTTCGTGGGTGATTAGGGTGACTTGCCAGCCTGTACCAGTTAGAGCTAGGTTCAGCCGCAAAGGACAGAACCCAGTATAACTATGGCTCAGATAAGAGGTTTCTCTTTCACATAAAAGAAGTCCACAGATATGTAGTCCAGGGCTGATAGGGTGGCTCCTGGATCACCAAGGACAAGGCTTCTATTCTGTTGCCCCACCATCCATAACAAATGGCTGCTACCTCATGGTCCAAGATGGCTGTGTGAGCTCCAGACATCATAAATGCATTCTAGCCAGAAGAAAGGAGTAACAGATGGTGCCCTCCCATTCATTTTTATTTCTTTATTTTAAAAAAATAGACTTTATTTTTTAGAGCAGTTTTAGGTTTACAGCAAAACTGAGCAGAAAGTGCACAGAGTTCCTGTATACACACAGCCTCCCCCCACTGTCAGCGTCCCGCACTAGTGGTACATTTCATTCAATCAGTGAATGTACAGCCACACATCACTGTCACCCGAGGTCCATAGTTTACATTAGGGTGCACTCTTGGTCTTGTACATTCTATGGGGCTTAGACAAATGTACGATGCCATGTGTCCACCCTTATAGTGTCATATGGAAATGTTTCACTGCCCTAAAAATCCTCTGTGCTTCACCTGCTCATACTCCGCCCACCAACCCTTGGCAACCACTCATCTTTTCACTGTCTCCATAGTGTTGCCTTTTCCAGAATGTCACGTAGTTGGAGTCATGCAGTGTGTAGCCTTTTCAGAGAGGCTTCTTTCACTTAGCAATACGCATTTAAGTTTCCTCCATGTCTTTTCATGGTTTGGTAGCTCTTTTCTTTTCAGTGCTGACTAATATTTCATTCTCTGGAATGAAATATTTTTGTCCATTCACCTACTGAAGGACATCTTGGTTGCTTCCAACTTTTGACAATTACGAATAAAGCTGCTATAAACGTCCGTATGCACGGTTTTGTGCGCACGTAAGTTTTCAGCTCATTTGAGAAAATACTAAGGAGTGTGATTGCTGGATCATATGGCAAAGAGTATGTTTGGTTTTATATGAAACTGCCTCCCAAAGTGGCTGTACCATTTGCATTCCCACCAACAATGTTGCCACATTCTCACCAGTATTTGGTGTTGTCAGTGTTTTGAGTTTTGGCCATGCCAGCAGGTGTGTGGTTCCTCCTTTCCTTTTCCTTTTTTTTTTTTTTTTTTTTTTTGAGACAGAGTCTCACTTTGTTGCCCGGGCTAGAGTGCTGTGGCGTTAGCCTAGCTCACAGCAACCTCAAACTCCTGGGCTGAAGCAATCCTTCTGCCTCAGCCTCCCAAGTAGCTGGGACTACAGGCATGCGCCACCATGCCCGGCTAATTTTTTCTATATATTTTTAGTTGGCCAATTAATTTTCTATTATTAGTAGAGACAGGGTCTTGCTCTTGCTCAGGCTGGTTTCGAACTCCTGACCTTGAGCAATCCACCCTCCTTGGCCTCCCAGAGTGCTAGGATTACAGGCATGAGCCACCGCGCCCGGACCTTTTTTCTTTTTAAACCACTTTACTGAGGTATGACTGACATGTAAAAAGCTGTACATAATTAATGTATAAAACGATGAATTTGGGGATATCTCCCTTCCTTATAAGATACTTTTTGGAAATTAACAAATGAAATAGCCATTATATTCCATGGGTCAGAACTTAGTCATGTGACCACAGTTAGCTGCAAGGAAGGCTGGGGCATGTGCTCTCTATTCTTAGCAGCCAATTGGCAATCTGGAAAGTCAGGGTTCTTATCGTTAAGGAAGAAGAGAGAATGGACACTGGGAGCCACACTGCAGGGAGCAGAAATCCTTTCAGACTTGCTTAAGCACTAAAGGGAATTTTGGGGGTACATTCTGGGGTATTTCACAGAGGCCCAAAGACGAGCTATGTGGAGAGGCCTCTCGGGCAGCAGGATAGGGAAAGTTGCTACTCTGCCGCTGTGGCATTTGCTACACATCTGCTTTGTTCTTTTCTTTCTGCACATGGTAGGAAAGATGTCCCAGCTTTAGCATTTTCAACCAATTAAAAGCTTCCCAGAGCTCAATTCCAAATTCCCTGGAGAAAGAATCTGAACAATCCAGCGTGGGTCAGGTGTCCAGCCTGGTTCAGTCAACCCTGGCGAGAGCCGGCAAGGCAGCAGGGGCCCCTCCTCTAGAGGGGAGGAGGGCAGTTGTCAGAGAATGGGTGTCATGGGATGGGAAGACTCCTCAAAAGGTATCTGGAGCATGGACGTCCTCTTCTCAAGTCTATGTCCCAGGACTTTACTAACCATCATTCATTTAGGTAAACATCTATTAAGCACCTTCTGTATGCGAGGCACATGGATCTGCCATCTAGGGATTTTAGAAATCTCTTTGGAGATTGTTCATATCTTTAACCTGCAATTGTCTTTTGGAGTGAAGTCGTGGCTCCTTAGATTAATCACCTTTTAGCTTTCCAAGTTTCAAGATGGGGATCAGGGATCTGGTGAGCTCATGCTTCCGTGTACCGACCTGGGTCTTTGGGAACTGTAGAGAGGGCCGTGTTCTCTCCTCTCGTCTGGTCTCCAGTAAGAAGTATCTTAGTTCTTTAGGCCACTCAAAGATGATGCCTTCTCCTCAGTCTACCCAATTCCCTGACTTTCTCTCTTCAGCCCTGGGATGGGCCTCCACTGGTCCCAAATATGAGCACATCTTGAGTTCATACCCAAGGAGGAGATTCTCATCCCTGTAGGAAAAGTACCCAGAATTTGGCCCTTTCCGGCAGCTGCAGCAGCAGCAGATGATAATGATCGTAGGTGCTGTTCACCGAGGACATGCACTGTGCCCAGCACCAAGCCAAGTCCTTTATGTGTATCGTCTCATACATATAAACCTCGTAACCACCCTGAGGGGTGGGCATCATTTCCCCCACTTTACAGATGGCTAATCAGGAAGCTCAGAGAGAGTAGGCAACTTGCTCAAGGTCACACAGTAGCTCAGGGGTGGAGCTGAGCTTCGAAACCAGATCCCCCTTCCTCTGGAGGCTTTCCACATACCAAAGGCCTCTCAGAACATTCCACGTTGCCTCTGAGGTCTGCCCTGTGCATGTCCTCCTGCGAGTATCACTGTCTTTGGAGATACCATTCCGAATGTGTTTGCTAACTCTTGTCATGTTGAAGTAGCTCTTCTTTGGAAATCAGACCCTGATCCTACTTTCGTCACCGGTCAGAACAGCTAGGGCTGGAGTCAGGGTGGGGCTGTGGTACGTGAATGGGCACCCCTGGAGGCCTAGCTCTGCCGCTGCCCAACCCTGTGACTCTGGGCAAGGCCCTCCCTCTCTTGGCCTCAGTTTCCTCATCTGTGGCACTGTGGGCTTCTTCCAGCTCTGGCATTCTGTACTTCCCAAGTTAACTGACTGCATTTCACAAGAGTTTCATGAGTTTGTCAGCTTCCATGCCCTACTGAAGGGGGGAGTGTGTCTAGGACGTTTCCCATCCAGGCTGAGCCCACCCGTGGCACGTGAGTCCTGCTTGTCGCCATGACGTCTCTGACCTTTCCCACAGTCTGATGTTAGTTCTGCAGTCCCTGCGCTCTGGAGTTATCTGATGTCACCCCACCAGTTCTCCCCTGTGGGGGTGGAGTGTGCTCCCTCAGCCCCCTCTCCTCTCCCAGACCCAGGTATCTGAATGCCTCCACCCCTCACTGTCCAGCGATGGCACCCCCTCCTCTTCCTCCTTGTCCTCACATGACTGTTTATTGAGCCTGGGATTTGGTGAACAAGTGTCCCCCTGTCTGTCTTGGCAGAACATAGAGATGTCTGTGTTCTTTCCTCTGGTCTTCTGCTAAGTATTATATACATATTCATCAAATCATTAATTCTCTCAACAACTCCATGAGTCCATAGTATCATCCTTGTTTTGCAGACAAGGCACCCGAGGCTCAGAGAAATTAACAGATTTGTCTAGTTAACACATTAGTGAGTGTCAGCGCCAAGATTCAGTCCCAGGTCTGGCACACCGGCTCTGCCACATGCCTTTGAACCGCTACATTTACTCGGCCTACATCGGAGCTAGGGAGAAAAGTCTATGGTCTTCCCGGAGTGGTGTGACTGGTCTCTAGTTTCTGTGTGGTCTTGGTGGAAGAGGGTGGTCTGTTTATATTTGGTGGGGGTTACAGAGAAACCATAGGGAGGCGTTCCAGAGGGCAGCAAAACTATGTGTGTGTCTGGGGGGTGGGGTCGTAGAGTCGGGGTTCCTTAAGAAAGCACCTGCTGCCAGCTCAGCATCCCTGAACTTCTGTCCGTGTTTGCTTCCAGATCCTGGAAGGAGACCAAGCCATCCTGCAGAGAATAAAGAAGGCTGTGCGGGCGATCCACAGCTCTGGCCTTGGTGAGTGAGCCTGCGGGTGCCCCGCCTGGCCAGGCCGCCCCTTCCCCAGCCCCAGCCTGGAGCTAACTCAGCTCCCCTCCCCACCTCCACAGGCCACGTGGAGAATGAAGAGCAGTACCGAGAGGCCGTGGAGTCCTTGGGCAACAGCCACCTGTCCCAGAACAGCCATGAGCTATCCACGGGCTTCCTGAACTTGGCCGTGTTCACCCGCGAGGTGGCCGCACTCTTCAAGAACCTGGTGAGGCCCCTGCTCCTTCCTCGCCCAGTGCTCAGCCCAGGCTCAGGTTAAATCTAGGTCTTAAGAGCCTGCCTGGGAAAGGGTCATTTCCTCCTTTCTCCCAGTTTGCCCTTGACCTCTGATCCATGACCTGCGGTCCCTTTCCAGCCCTGACCCATTCTCTTTTCTCTGATTTCTTACCCAACTCTTCTCTCTCTGTTCTCCTCTTTCTCCTCACCCAGGAGCAGAAGGGGTCTTGCAGCAGGGAAGAGCCCCATGCTAGGGAGGGCACTCTGGAGGAGCTTTGGGACAGGGGAGGGACAGGCTAAGGGGTTCCTGCCTTCGTACCACTGCTGCTGCCACCTCTCCTCACACCCTCTTTGTCCTCTGCTTCCCCACCAGTCACACTTGCTTCATCCTCACATTCTAGAACTGGCTCTTGCCTCCGCAAGCCTTTCTGCCTCTGCACGTGGCCCTGTGGCCTTGGGTTGCTTCCTGGTGGCCTCCTTGATGACTGCCGCCCCTCCAGTCCTTCAAGTCCCCACCTTGAGGCCGCCCCGTGATTCCAGCTCTTTCCATGTCTGGGCGGAGTTCTCAGTACTTCATATGTGTTAACTCATTTAATCCCAGCACACAGCTCCGTGGGGTTGGTATTACTGTTGTCCCCACTTTACAGGCAGGGAAACTGGGACACGGAGCTTAAGCAGCTTGCCTGAGGTCATGTAGCTGGGTTTGAACCCAGGCATCTGGCTCCAGAGTCTGAGCACAGGCCTGGCTGTGCTGCCTCCCAGGAAAGCCTAGCTCCTCTCCCGCAGGCTCCGTGGCACTGACCCGGCTCTCGTGACTCCAGTCCTACCTAGTGTCTTCCCTGCCTGGCAGGGGCTGCATCATCACTGAGAGGCAGCGTGCTCAATGGTTAACCCTGACCTCGGGCTTGCACTCTGGCTTGGAACCCTGCCCTGCTGCTCGCTGGGTCGAGTCACTCGGTCTGCCTGAGCCCCAGGTCGCCCACCTGGAAAACTGGGATACTAACGGCCCCCGCCACACAGAGTGCTCATGAGGATCAAGCAAGTCAAAAGTGCCTTCTCCGTAGTCAGTGCTCAGTAAACGCTGGCTGATGTTGCCATCTGTCACTATCACGTCTCTTGGCACAGCAGTGCCTTGTACCCTGTCCTGCACGTGAAGGCCTTTAACAGTGTTTGAGTTCAACTGAACTCACGTCCTCCTATGTCTTCACCTCCTCTCTCCCTGTGTCAGTCGAACTAGTGTTCCCTGAGGGTCTGCTGTCTGGTGGGCATTGTCCCAGGGGCTAGAGGCACAGGAAAGAGTCACACTCTGCCTCAGAGAGCCACAGTCTAGGTGGGGAGACAAAAACTGGGGTGTGGAAGGACATCAAGCCATACCAACAGCATGGCACACACCCAAGGACCCCGTGGGTGGGTCAGGCACCTAGTGCTGTCGGGGCTCAGAAAAGGGGTGATCAGTATAGGCCAGGGGACAGGAGTGGCCTGGGGAGGCTTCCTGGAGCTGTACCTTGGAATGTGGGTTGAAATGTTAGGCCTCTTTGGGTTGCCAAATGACAGACACCCAACTCAAATTAGGTTAATGTTTTAAAAGG
This sequence comes from Lepilemur ruficaudatus, assembly GCA_963574885.1. Lineage (NCBI taxonomy): Eukaryota > Metazoa > Chordata > Mammalia > Primates > Lepilemuridae > Lepilemur > Lepilemur ruficaudatus. The sequence goes on along the minus strand of CAUYRT010032473.1, from coordinate 21,974 downwards.
GAACACATTGGCCCCTGTAATGGGAAGTCCAGGGATGCAGCTGGCTTTAGGCTCCTTTCTTTTCTCTTAGCTTCTCTCTATCTCTGCTCAGTGGGCAAGATAACCCAGGAGGCCTAGATGCACATCTTACAAAAGAAAGACATAGTCCTCCTTACATGACTTAGGCAGAAAAGTCGTGGAGGAGGATCCCGACTGGCTGGCCCGGGTCACCTGACCCAGTCCTTCTACCTGGGGGATGGCGTCCTCTAGTCAGATTCCTGTGTTCACCCCATCTGACCACCAGGAAGGGTTCCCATAGGAAAGGGGGTTCTGTTGCCATTAGAAGGGGAGACGGCGGTAGCCAGACCAAAACAACAGGTGTGTGCTACAGTTTGACTTGAGACAGTCAGAGAGGAGCCAGCGTGCCCCTGGCAAGGCACAGAGGTGACACTAGCTGTGGACGCATCTGGAGCAGAGTGATGATGAGGCTGGAGTCGTCAGGGAAGGGGCTGACTCCTGCCCTCCCATCTCCCCTGCTTCCTGTCCCCTGTCGCTCTCCTTTGACTTGTGATGCTTCACCACACCCTGAGCCCCTTGGGGCTGGACAGGTGGTCACCCGAGGCGGGGAATGGGGGGGTCTCTGCTTCTTCCAGGTTCAGAACCTGAACAACATTGTCTCTTTCCCCCTGGACAGTCTGATGAAGGGGCAGCTGAGGGACGGGCGACAGGTGCGTCTCTGCGGGGAGCAGGGGTGGGATGGAGTGAGAAGGGTGGGCGGGAGGCCATGGGGGCAGCGCTGGCTAAGGGTGGAGGCCAAATGAGGGGACGGTCACAGCAGCAGTGCTGACCCTGGGGAGGACTGGAGGGCCTGGCCAGGGGGGCAGCCCAGGATGGCCTGGGGAGTTGGGCAGCTGCTGTGGTTTACATAGCTGGTGAGAGACAGCCAGTGTGGGATCCAGGGATCCCGAGTCCCAGGCTTGAGCTGCACTCTGTGTGCCTGCAGCCCTTGGCTAAATGCAGAGTGGAGCTCAAAGAAGGTGACAGAATAATCTCCCTTGGCAGTCTGCCCCAGACAGCCCAGGGGAGGAGCTGTCCTCCAAACAGAGGGTTCCCTCCCGCCTCAGACTGCCAGCCTGGGAACCACCCAAACCAGACAGGCAGCTTTTTCACCTTGGAAGTGGGGGCCATTAAGAAGGGCGGAAGCAGCCCAAGCTGGATGAGGCCCGGGCAAGCTAGGCCAGGGGGCAGCCAGGTCTCAGGCTTGCTGTGTGGCCTTGGGTAGACTTCTCAGCTTCTCTGTGCATATGTTTCTTGACCTGTAGCCTTCCTGGCAAGAGGATGATCTAGTACCAGCGAGGAGGAAATGGTGGGACAAAGTTAGGGGAGGAGCTTGATAATCTCCCATCCTCACCTTCATGGCTGATCTCTGTCTTCTGAGCAAAGCCAAAGGTCTCCCCACAACGCAGACAGGCCCACCAAACCTAACTGAACTCTGGGGAGCAGAAAGTCAACTGGGAGAAGGGGCTCAACCCTGAGAAATGGGGTTAGTTGGGTCTGTTGGAGGGGACAGGTTTGCAGTCAGGGCTGTGGGGCGGGGGCTGGCTGGAGAATGACTCTGAGCAGCACAGGGGATTACACATCAGGTCCCCCTACAGGCAGTCAAGCTTCCCTTTGGGCAAATTGTTCTTTTTTAAAACCACAGGATTCCAAAAAGCAGCTTGAGAAGGCTTGGAAGGACTACGAAGCCAAAATGTAAGTGGCCGTGGCCAGGGTGGTTGGTCCAGGAGGGCAGCCACTGCGTGGAAGCAGGAGGCTGGATATCCGCCAGGGACATGTCATCCAGAAATGGGTGGTCTCTTGCTCTGCAGAGGCTTTGACGGGGGAGGGGGGTAGTGGTGGTGGTGGTTTATACCCAGGCTTGACCAGATTCTGGGTGCTAGGCCTTGAGACCACTAAAGGGGAGCTGTTGTGAAGGGACCTCAACAATGCTGTGCTCAGAGACCCATCTGCTCAGTGATGCCAGGCACAGGCAGGGGCGGAAAGGAGCCTACCTTTTACTGAACGCCTCCACGTGCGGGCATCCGATCCTCACAGTCACCCAGTCCTGTGAGGGAGGTATTGGTGTCAGAACTACCAAGGAGGATCGGAGGCTCAGAGAGTGAAGCCATTTGCCCGAGGCTACGCAGCTAGGCAGAGGTGAGAATGGGCTTCACACTCCTTGCTCCTCAGTGCCAGGTGGGATCCGTGGAGGAAGAAAGGAGTTGATGCCATACCTGGACTTCCTGTGTGTGCCACATGATACTCCAGATCTCTCATCAGCTACAGGGACATCACAGGGACAGAAGGAGCCTGAGACCCCCAGTGACCAGCTCTCCCTGAGCAGACACTCCCCCAGCTCTGTCCTCTGAGGACTCTACACAGGTCCCAGCCAGGTCTATACCTCAGAGCATCGTTTGCTCTTCTTTATAAAATTTTGTTTCCTCTTGCATTTTGCCAAAGCAAGACATGTTTATTATGAATCATGGAGAAGCAAAAGAAGAAAAAATTGTTATCATCCCTAGGAGAGGATTAGGGTCACATGGTGGGTGTGTTCTCTGTTGTTTGAATTGTGTTTTTACAAGATATGGGTAACACTGTAATTTTATCATTAGAAAAAAAAAGCAAGTGTGGGGAGACGCTACAAAAATGGGAGAAAAATCTTTAATTTCTAAGCCTAAAGTGTTAACATTTTTCCATTTATTTTTCTGTATACCAAGAAATAGTTTTACAAAACTGAGATAACAATCATACTGTTTTGTAATCTGCATTTTTTCATTCAAAAATTACATTGTGACCATCTTTGTACATCATTATGCATTCTTATACAACGCTAAGTGGGCGCACAGTGTGCCAACATATGCGTAATCTGTAATGTATTTAATCCACCCTGTCGTTGGGAAGCATCCGTGAAACTATTTGTTCCCACCTATAATTATTTCGTAGGATCAATTCTAAGAAATAGATCCCGGAGCTTTAACTGTTCCTCTATCTCGCAGGGCCATGGCACCTCCCCAAGTCTGAAGGAAGCTGCCACGCCTTCTCCCTCCATGAGCATCCTCAACCCCAGCTGTGGGCGTGGAGCCCATGATGGGGCGTGGCCATCTGCTCTAGAGGCCCAGGGATGGTAGCGACACAAGCTATCCTTATCTTTGTGATTTGCTTGGGACCACGTGGCCCTTTTCTTCCTGAGTTACCTTCACTAAGCCCTTGGCCTTTCACGGTATCATCTACCAAACGGAAAGAATAAGCCCTACTCTGCTGACCTTTCCAAAAGCAGGTGTGCTGTTACTAGGTTTCTGTAGGAGCATTCCTGTAAAGGTTTCATTTGTAGACAAGACTCCATTTAGTTGATGGGAAAGGGGGCTTGGCTAAGGTTATTCAGTGAGTTATTGACAGGTTCTGGACTAGAACCCAGGGCTTCTGAGTCCAGTGCTCTTTCTGCTGCGTGGTCTCCTGGCTCCTACCCTGGAGCCACACAGTTTGAGCTATGTGTCCTAGCACAGGTGACTGTGTACGTTTTTTTCATATGGGCTCCAGGTATAGCTAGATATCAACGAGCCATAGGTTGGTGCGTAATGCTACCGCCTTCTTACCAAACCAGCCTGAGCAGCAGCTGGAAGGGCCAAGGCTCTGATAGCATCGGTTGAATGCCACTGGGAGCTCACCCCCTGTTTGTCCACAAAGGAGGAGGATTCTCTCTCCACATGGGCATCCCAGGCCTTCCACAGAAGCAAAGTTTATCTGGGCTGTTCCATGTACAGGTCTGTTTCCTCATCTGTAAAATAGGCCAGTGATAGCTTGCAGGTCAGTGTGGGGGTGACATAAGCACAGTGCACACATATAAAGCACCCTGCACTTAAGTTCAACAGGTATTTATTGATTCTCTGAGCCAGAACTGGAACCAGAATAACACAGGAAGAGACTGAGAAGCAGAAGCCCAGACGTCTGCTTCTAGCATTGCCCTGACCGGCTTTTGCTCTTGAGCAAGTCATTTTCTTTCTCTGGGTCTCAGCTTTGTTATCTGTAAAATGGTCCTTGTTCTGAGACTGTAGTCTGTCCAAAAAGGAACAGTGTGACTGTCACCAGCTGGCAGGAATGAGGCAGGGAAGGAGGGATGGAATGAATCTGAGCTACAGTGTTGGTCACTGGTGCCTCTCCTAAGGCTCTGACATCAGACAGACCTGGGTTCCAATCCTGGCTCTACCACTTAATTGCTGTGTGACTTGGATAAGTGACATATCTTCTTAGCCTAGGCTCCTTGTCTGTAAAATGGGGTAATCACTTTGGTGTATGAAGGGCCTGGCAGAGCACCTGGCACAAAATTAGTGCTTAAAAATAATAATTAGTAATAATAGCAGCTAATACTTTTTAAGAGCCTCCTTTGTCCAAGCTACTGGGATAAGCTCTTTACATCTGCCATCAGATTTAGTGCCCATGGCAGGAAAAGCTGCTATTATTGTAGGTAAGTAGCAAGGAAAAAACACCACCATAGTCCCTGCCTTAGTGGAGCCTCCTGGTTTGTAAGGCAAGAAGTGAATAGGCTCAATGAGTAATTAAACTACAGTGATAGTGCCATAACCCTAGCATCAGTGCAGAGGTGGCAGAAAAAGCAGGTCGTTTTGTTTGAATGGATGGAAGGGTAGTTGGAAAAGGCATCACAAGAGAGGTGGCACCTAAGCTTGGCTCAGTGTGGCAAGCATGGCAGGTGTGTGATTTGTTTTGAGTCCTTTTCCTCTTCCCATCTCTGTCCTCACTGCTCCAGGAGTGCCTGTTCCCCGTCCCATTGATAACATTAAACTGTCGCTGTGGTCCCCTTCTGCAGTTATCTTGTTCTTAGTAACTACCATTTGAACACTTTTTACCCACTTTTCATTTTATTCCTTCTGCTACAACTTTACTCATAGTAAATAAAAATATTTCTAACATCCGAAGTATTTAAAAAACATTGGTGATCCTTTGAGGATAGGGAAGGAAATGGAAGTTGTTATTTTCTGGAGAGCAGGAATCACTCCCCACCTATTAGTTTGAGGTATGTCAGGTCATCTCAGAATGACTGTGTCAGACTCTGTAGGGTAAATCTCTGTGAATTATCAGAGCTGAGGCTGAGGGACAGAGCTATGGTATTTGACAAAGCCACACACGGTACTTCACAGCTTATCTTCACCCTGAGCTAAAGTAGCTCCATCTTTTAATCTCTACTAGCATTTAAAAAACAAAGAAATAAGAAAGTACCCTATGCTAAAAAAATCATCTCAAAGGAATCACCAATAGTTATTGCTATAATGTCATTGTCACCATCACTGACATCTCATAATCCTGCCATTTATTGAGGGCTTGCCACATGCCAGGAACTGTATTGTTTCCCTTGTATTATATTATCCAAGGACCAGGTGTCATTACAGTAGTCCCCCCTTATCCGTGGAGGATACATTCTGAGACTGCCAGTGGATTCCTGAAACCAAGGATAGTACTGAACCTTATATATGCTGTGTTTTTTTCCTATATATGTGTTCCTATAATAAAGTTTAATTTATCAATTAGGCAGAGTAGGAGATTAACAACAATAACTAATAATAAAATAGAACATAGTAGCATCACTACTCTTGTGCTTTAGGGCCATTACTAAGTAAAATAAGGTTTGCTTGAACACAAGCCTGTGATACCCGGACACTGGACCCGGTAAGTGAAAAGGCTACTGAGTGACTGATGGCAGGTGGTGTCTACAGCGTGGATACACTGGGCAAAGGGACAGTTCACGTCCGGGGCAGGACAGAGCAGAACAGCATGAGATTCCTTCAGGCTACTCTTAACGGTGCATAATTTAAAAGTTACGAATTGTTTATTTCTGGAATTTTCCATTTAATATTTCAGACAGAGGTTGACCATGGCTAACTGCAACCACAGAAGGCAAAACCACAGCTTAGGGGGGACTACTGTATTATTCTCATTTTCAAAATTGGGACACAAGCTTAGAAAGATTTATAAAGGTTAAAGAAGTGAAGGAGCTGCCATTCACATCCAGAATGCACATTTCCAACCCTGTACTGCATTGTGGTTTGCTTTTTGCCCATTTACCCTGACTTAGATGTCTCTCTATGTCAGGACAGTCATCCCTCAGTATCCCTGGAGAACTGGTTCCAGGACCACCCTTGGATACCAAAATCCAAGCATGCTCAAGTCCCTTAGCCCTCTGTATCCTCAAGTTCTGCGTCAGCCAACTGTACATACAGATCTTCATCCTTTTCAACAGCAGCATAGTATCCCTGCGTGTGGACGTACCATAATTTGTCTAACCACATCCTATCCATAGCCATGTAGGTTATTCTTCCTTTTTCACTGCTGAAAGATGAGGTAGCAGTATACGCCAGGAGACCCCCTTGCCCCCTCCCAGCTGATGTCACTCAGTCTCCCACCCTCCTTAGCAAGCTGCCGGGCACTGCTGCTGACACTGCAGGCCCAGCCGTCGCCTCCTATCTCTGCTGCTCATCTTCAGATGCACAAAAAAGGCATCTGTCCTGATCCCAGGCCCAGTTCACAGGGTCAGTCCCCGTCCCAACTGTACTACCCTTCCACAAACTCCTGCTTGGGGTATCAGCTTTAGGGAAATAAAAAATAACCCCTTCTTTAAAAAAAAAAAAATTGCAGAGCCTGCTCTGAAGCAGTATTTGGAGACATTTCTGGTTATCACAACTGGGAGATGCTCCTGGCAACTAGTGCGTAGAGGTCAGGGATGCTGCTAAACATACAAACAGAAATGCCAGTAGTTCTAAGGTTGAGAAACTGCTCTACAGGTCTCCAGGGACAGATTCTACATATAAACACTATTCCGGCCGTATTGTAGGCCATTGCTTCCTCACTTTACAGATGGAAAAACTGAGGCCTAGAAGGGCCTACAATAATAGCCGCGTGTCTGCTGTGCGCTAAGTCTTTTGCGTGCCGTCTCTTCTGGGTACAGATAAGGATTTTCCAGGTGAGACTGAGGCTCAAATGTGGGAAGTGAGGGGAAGTAATGCAGCTTGTAAACGGCAGAGCCCGTATTAATCCCACCCTGTCTTCATCCTCTGTGCTTGGGTGCCCACTTGAGAACAAAACTGTTAAGCAAGACGTCTCTGGTACGTGGAGTTCATGGTCACAAGCGTCCAACCTGAGACGTGGAAATACTCTTCTTGCTGTGCGTGGGGACTCTGACAGGCACGGGGTTTCCGGCAAACTATTCACATACAGATCCACCCATTTCCCAGAGAGGGAAAACAGCCAACCTCCGAGAGGGAAGGTCTAGGTTACTCTTAGCCACAAGGAGGGAAAGCACTTTCTGTCTCTGCTTAAAAAGAAGAGAACAAAGGTTTTCTAAGCTAAAAGGGAAGCTGCGTGGGCTCAGACAAATGAAGGCACTTTGTGATCTTCTAACCCACAAGGTCCTAAATCACTTACAGGCAAATCAGAACTGTTCCCCCCAAATTCCTCCTGGCCCTCATCTGAGCCCATCACCTTCCTGCATAAAAACCTTCAAGTCCTTCCTGTTGCTCCTCCGATAAAGACCAAGAACTTAACATGGCCTGAATTAGGCCCTGCATGGTCTGGACCCTCTGCACCTCAGCCGGCACCACCCACTTCTCCATCTCTGCACATGTCCCTGCACCCTCCTGTCTTGGGCCTGTCGCAGGGTCCAGTCCTCCTGCCCAGCCGTCGCTTCTTCCAGGTTAGCTTCTCAGGCTTCAGAATCTAGCTCCGATGTCACTTCCTGAGCAGCCCCGACGAGGTCGGGTCCCCATTTTCTCTCCCACAGCTCTCCAAACGGCTGCAGTTTGATTCATGTCTTTCTCTCCCGCTGCCCTGTGGATTCCCTGAATCTGCCTCATTCGCCATCATGCCCAGCCCACCATGCAGCTGGCAACAGGAGGGCCTCACACACGAGCATGCCCCTCACCTGTGTAGCCCTGGCAGAGAGGAGGATGGAGGGGCTGGCGAGAGTTGTTTAGGTCCCTCTTTCCTTGGGTTCCAGGGCCAGGCTGGAGAAGGAGCGGGATCGGGCCAGGGTGACAGGAGGGAGCCCTGGAGAGACAGCTCAGGACACACAGAGAGAGCGGCGTGTCTTCCAGCTGCACATGTGTGAGGTAAGGGGTGCTCCGGGGTGCTGATGAGGGTGGGATGTGCCTTGTCTGCTTCTCCTGAACCCCCTGGGGACCAGTCACAGGTTCAGCTCAGGTCCTGGCTGGATGGCCCTCTGGCATGTCACCAAGGCTCAGCCAGGGCCAAGAGGATGAGCCTGGGCTGGGGACTACAGCCCCTTGTCCCCAGGATTCTGCTTGGGCTCATGTCACAGATCTTGCCCCACCTCCCCTCCAGTATCTGCTCAAAGCTGGGGAGAGCCAGATGAAGCAGGGGCCTGACTTCCTCCAGAGCCTTATCAAGTTCTTCCACGCCCAGCACAAGTAGGTGTCTCTCCATGTCCCCACCCCTACCCCTTCTGGTATCATAGAACTAAGGCCCCTCTCCAGGGTCCAGCAGACCTGTGAGGTCCTGTATGTCTGCACTCACTGATAGCGCCTTCACAGCTACTCTTTACGGAGTGCTCTCCGTGTGCCTGGCACTAAGTACAACCATCATCTCACTCAATCCCCCAAAACCCCTGGAAGCAGATACTGGTATGATCCCCATTTTATAGATGAGAAAACTGAGGCTCATTTACCAAGATCACACAGCTAGTAAGTGGGATCTGAACCCAGTCAGGGGAGACTCTTGACTGGAGTCTCTGTCCTTGACCGTCAGTCTATACCGCCTCGAGGTGCCCTGTGATCCTGAAAGTACACGTTAAGGATCCTTCTCCTACATTTTTGGCTTCATCTCTCATTTTCATCTCTCTCTGGACCCTTGTTTGGCCTCTGACACCTCCTAGCTTTTTCCAAGATGGCTGGAAGGCTGCGCAGAGCCTGTCTCCCTTCATCGAGAAGCTGGCGGCCTCAGTACATGCAGTAAGTCGGGTCTCACCATTGGGCATGTGGTCAAGCCCCCTGTCCTTCCAGGAAAGTCTGTGGGTATGGAAGAGATGGCTCCTGCCCACAGAGTGAGGCTACTGCCCTGCCACTCTGGGTCTGGGCTCTGCACCTGGCATGTTTACTGGCTGATGAGGGGGTCCTGTCCTCTGTCCCATAGCTGCGTCAAGCCCAGGAGGAGGAGCTACAGAAGCTGACCCAGCTCCGGGACTCCCTCCGAGGAACACTGCAGCTTGAGGGCAGAGAGGTCAGCCCCTGAACTCTCCCAAAAGGAGTGCCCTCCACCAGGGCCCACCATGGAGGGAGGGAGGGAAGGAAGGAAGACCCCACAGGGTCCCCTTGAGAAATCTCCATGAGTGAGGAGCCCCCGCAGAATGGGGCTCTTCCCACCCAGATGCCCTGAGCTCTCCTTTGTATGTCCGAGGGACAGGACCACCTGGGCCGGAAGAATTCAGGAGGTGGCTACAGCATCCACCAGCACCAAGGCAACAAGCAGTTTGGGACGGAGAAGGTGGGCTTTCTCTACAAAAAGAGTGATGGGTAAGTGATTCAAAGGCTTAAGTAACTTGCCCAAAGGAGCTGTTCTTATCATTTGTGTTGACCCTGAGGTTTGCAGGTCCCTCCACTCTGACAATGCAAAATCATCAAATCTTGGGTTGTCCCAGACACCTGGGCATGTGAACCTCTGCTAAAAGCCACTGGTTGTTCTTAAAGCAGCAGCAGCTAATGCTTAGCATTTACCATCTCTCACTTCTAACCTCTGCAATATACTGAATATGCCTAGAAATGAAAATGTTGACTGTGCCTTGCTTCCTAGTGTTAAAAAAAAAAGTCTGTGAGATGCAAAAGCCCCTATGGGATATATTCATGTTTCTACTTACTAATCAGTTTTTATCAGAGAATAACTTTGAAGAAGAGACCAATGAATACGGACAGGAGAAGGGTTAAGTAGATTTGGGCCATGGATGAGCTAATTTTAGTTGGGGGTTCTCAGTATTGATCTTGCTTAGTTTAACCATAATTCACCTGTTGTGGTCAAGAGCTGTGCCTCCTCTCCAACTGGGCTCTCCCTAAGGTTGCAAACTGTGTCTCCTCCAACAGACCAGAAGCTCTCAGAGGGCCAAAGTCACATCGTCCCTTTAGAATAAGGAGTCCCAGAGAGTGGGGCTGTTTCACTGTCAGACTAGGGTATTCCTGAGGCAGGACTGTGTCTCCATCAGAAAGGAGCCCCAGAGACTGAGGGGTATCAGGGTCTGGGAGGGAAAAGGTGGAAGGATGTGGCTAGAGAGATCCTACAGCTGGGGCCAGGACTCTGTTCTTTGATACCAGGGAATTAGGTGTGAGCCTCTGGCCACTGTCTTTCTACCCCTCTGGGCCTTAGAATTCGAAGAGTCTGGCAGAAAAGGAAGTGTGGAGTCAAGTACGGCTGCCTGACCATCTCCCACAGCACGGTGAGGCCTAGAGGCAGTGGGGGAATCAGGGCACAAGAGGTCCTCTCCGGGGTCTGAGCAGACAAATGTCAAGTCCTCCCTCCAAAACTGGCCCCTGGATTCAGACAGCTGGAAACCCCTTGTGGGAGGAAGGATGGGACCCAAAGCCCCAGTCTTGGTCTACACTCTACATCATTGAGGAAAGGAGAGACATAAACTGGAACAGGATTATTATGCCTATATAACAGGTTGGGAAACAGAGGCCTAACGAGTTCGGGAGGCCCAGAGAGTAACATGTACATCTTACACTCCCAAATTCTCACAGATAAATCGGCCCCCAGTGAAGCTGACCCTGCTGACGTGCCAAGTGAGGCCAAACCCCGAAGAGAAAAAGTGCTTTGACCTAGTGACCCGTGAGTGGTCCCTGCCCTCCTCCCCCACCACTGCCCAGGGCTTCTCTAAGAGACCGGTCAGCTCCTGGGTGGCGTCAGTTAGGGGTCTGTGTCCAAGGCCAGGCATGATTTCAAACAGCTGCAACTGCAGGCGTGAGACTGCTTGGGCCCTGGACACTCTTTGTAGAGGCTTCACATTACACACTGAAATGTACCCACTTTCTACATTAAATGTGATTATTGATGTAAAGCATAGCTGAATGGATTTTTATTGAAATTATTATGTCTTTACATTTTTCACTTTTCATCTTTTGGAGCCTTTGGTGCTAGCTTTACATGTAGGCAGGCCTAGGCTGAGACAGACTTAGATCTTGCGCTCTCTCTGGCAGGGGTGTGAGGCGGGAGTCTAGGACTATAAGATGAGGAGGGATGTCCAGAGGTGCAGTTGTAGCCCTGTCGAAGATTAGAGAGAGCGAAGGTCGTCCCTGCTGTGGGGAATCGGGAAAGACTGCTCGGAGGGGAGAGCATTTGAGTTTAGCTTGAAAGCCACGTAGGATGGAGATTTGGCAGAGGGGGCATTTTAGGAGACAGGAGTGGCATGATGAAAGACATGGAAGCAGGAGAGTGAGTCCAGCCAGTTCGGCCAGAGTGAAGGGTTAATGTAGGGGTAGTGAGAGACAAAGGCCAGGGAATGACTCTTAAAGGTTTGGACCTTATTTCCTGGCAATAGGGAGCCATGGAGGGCCTTGGAGCAGGGGAGTGGTGTGATTAGAGCAGAGCCTTAAGCACAACAGTTGGGGAGCTGGTACAGGCTGGGGAAAGGGAGAGATGGGAACAGGGAGACCAGACAGGAGGCCGAGGGGCCCAGCGGGGTGGTGGCAGTTGGTTCTGAGGATACCCTGCCTCTGAGCTGAGTGGGGTTCTGTGCCCTGGGAGACTTCCCCTGAGCCCAAAACCAGGGCTTCACACAAAGGGAGCCTTGCTGGGATCCTACTTTGGAGGTGACTTCTGAGAAACCGCCCCAGCTGCCCACCACTACCATTACCCTCCCTCCCACTCCTAGCTGGAGAGGGCGTGTCCCGCAGGGACAAAAGCTCCATCTGGGCCCAGATGTTTCGGTGGGGGATCCCTGGGCCTGGGAAGGCCAGCAGGATTTCCGTGGGCCAGATGCCCCCTTCTCTCCCGACAGACAACCGGACATACCACTTCCAGGCAGAGGACGAACATGAGTGTGAGGCGTGAGTGCCCCTCGCCAGCCCCGGGGGTGGGGGTTGAGGCGGAGCTGTATCTACTTCCCCCTCTCATCCCCCACCCGCTCCATCTCCGCAGGTGGGTGTCAGTGCTGCAGAACAGCAAGGACGAAGCCTTGAGCAGCGCCTTCCTCGGGGAACCCAGCGGCAGCCCGGGGTCCTGGGGGGGCGGCACCGGGCAAGACGGGGAGCCCCAGGACCTCACGAAGCTGCTCATCGCCGAGGTGAAGAGCAGGCCCGGGAACGGCCAGTGCTGCGACTGCGGGGCTGCAGGTGGGCCGGCGGGCAGGGCGGGCGGGGGGCGGAAGTGGAGGGCAGGGGCCTGCACCTCCAGGCTGGAACTGCTTTCCTCCGCAGACCCCACGTGGCTCAGCACCAACCTGGGCGTGCTCACCTGCATCCAGTGCTCGGGCGTGCACCGCGAGCTGGGCGTGCGCTTCTCGCGCATGCAGTCCCTCACCCTGGACCTGCTGGGCCCCTCGGAGTTGGTGGTGAGGGCGGGGGCGGGGCCTGGACCGGCCCGAGGGAGAGTTAGGGGTGTGGTTTGGTTCGGGGGCGGGGCTTGTGGGGGTGGGGCTGGGACGAGCCAGAAGGGGGTGGTCAGGGGCGGGGCCTGAACCGGGAGTGCAGCCGAGGGGCGGGGCCTCAGGAGTCTCGCAACTCCGGGGGGCTCTGGCCTAACCACCCTGTAACCCGCCCCCGCCCCCACCACTTTCTGTAAACCCCAGCTGGCCTTGAACATTGGAAACACGAGCTTCAATGAGGTCATGGAGGCCCAGCTACCCTCACACGGCGGCCCTAAACCCTCAGCTGAGAGTGACATGTAAGGGGATTCTCGGATGCAGGAGCGTCCCGGCTAGGGGCTTCTGCCTCCCAACCCCTAGGATCTCAGAAGGATCATGGATTAGAAGTCTGGGAAGAGGGGAGCCTCGGGTCTGGAAGTCCCTAGGACATGGTTCTGGGGGAAAGGAGATCTGTTTCTCCCGTGGGATGGTTCCAGGGGTCAGCTGGGTGGAAACAGCCCTTGCTCTGAGATCCCGTGGTTGTTTTTGGCAGGAGCACCCGCAGGGACTACATCGTGGCCAAGTATGTGGAACACAGGTTTGCCCGCCGGTCCACACCCGAGCCCCAGAGACTCTGGACAGCCATTAGCAACAGGGACCTCCTGTCTGTACTAGAGGCCTTTGCCAATGGGCAAGACTTTGGACAGCCTCTGCCAGGGCCTGACACACAGGTGAGGACCCCCTCTAAGGGCCACTTATAACCCACCTGTGCTTAAGTAATGCCACAGTTCTCCAGGACCAGCTATTATTCCCCTCTACTCCACCTCTGACACCTGCTCAAATCCCACCCATCCAAGGGGTAAACGGGAAAGAACACAGCTTCAGTCAAGCAGACCTGGGTGGGAATCCTGACTCTGTTTTCCTAGCTGTGTGATCTAGGGCAGGTTACTTAACTTCTCTGAGTTTCATTTCCTCATCTGTAAAATGGATTAATAGCAGCACCCACAGGGTTAAAATGAGAATTAAGTCATGTATATAAAGGGCCTAGTGCATAATGGGTGTGCAATAAATACTAGTATCTTTTTGGTTCACTTGAATAGCCTTGGAAATGGGTTAGGGTAGGTCAGATTAGAGCAGGGAAGGTCATTGCGTTGGCTATTCCAGTAACAAACATGGGAGCAGGGAGAAAGGATATCCGAGACATTTGAAAGAATAAATGGACAGGAGTTGCTGACTAATTGGATGTCTTGGGCCGTCTGTCCGATATCTGGGGGGGTCGTCCAGAGGGCGGTGAGGGGACAGCAGGTGGGTGAGATGAGGATTTGGAGCAGCCTGCATATGGGCAACAGCTGAAAGCATGAAGCTGCTGCGGCTCAGTGGGAAAGTGGGAGCCGGGAGAGGAGCCCAGGGCCAAGAACCAAGTTTGGGAAACACCTGCTGGAGGCAGAGGAGGAAGAACCACAGAAGGAAAGAGTGAGGGAAGGAGCCTTCACCTTCCTCCCAAACCTAAGATTCCGTCCATTCAGGCTCATCTCTCTGGGGTTCTGGCAGCTTCATATTGGGGTGTCAGGGGGCAGCAAGAGGTCAGGAGGGTAATTAATGTTGGGTTGGGGGCAGGTGAACTGGGGGGAACTCAGAGCTGTGGACGTGTATTCAGGCCCCTGGAGAGCTCGCCCTGCACTTGGCTGTCAAAGCCGCCAACCAGGCCTCCCTGCCTCTGGTGGACTTCATCATCCAGAACGCGTGAGCATCTCCCTGCCCGTCCCTCCGCCGCCTCCCACTCTCCTCCCTCCTTTCCTCTCCCCCCGTTTCCCCCTGACTTTGACCCCCTCACTGGCACGTTGTCCTTCCTTCCTCCCTGGACCGTCCTTCCCCAGCGGCCACCTGGACGCCAAGGCTGCGGACGGGAACACCGCCCTTCACTACGCCGCGCTCCACAACCAGCCCGACTGCCTCAAGCTGCTGCTGAAGGCGAGAGCTCCGGTCGGCGCAGGTGGGGCTCGTGTGCCTCCTCCAGCAGACTTGGGTTCTAACCCTGGCTTGCTTCCGGCCACCCCTGTGACACTGGGGGTTCCTCATTCATTTCTGGAACCTCAGCTTCCTCATCTGTAAAATTGGAATAATACCACTGACCTGGCAGGCGTGCTAAAAGGATAAATAGTATTCCTGAAAGTAGCTGGCCAAATAAATACCAGCTGAATCTGAATAATAATGATTGTAGTAGCTGCCATTTACTGTGTAACATCTGCCTGGTAATGGCATTACATATGTTAATTTAATCCTCATGACAACCTTGTCAGGTAGTTACAAGTGTTACATTCATTTCACAGATGAGATAATTATGTCCCAGAGAGGTTAAGTATCTTGCCTGAGGTCACACAGTCAGAAAGTGGCAGAACCAGGATTCGAACCCAGAGGCCCATCTTAATTTCTAAGCTATAATGTCTCTTTAACCCTGACCATGACTCCTGACTTCTCCCTCACAGTGAATGAGGCAGGAGAGACAGCCCTGGACATAGCCAGGAAGAAGCAGCACAAGGAGTGTGAGGAGCTGGTGAGGTCTTGTGGGGAGGAGAGGAGCCCCCTAACTCTTTCTCTCCCTCCTGAGCCCCTGACCCTCTGAACTGCCAAGACTTTGCTTTTGGCAGCTGGAGCAGGCCCAGGCTGGGACCCTCACCTTCCCTCTGCATGTGGACTACCTCTGGGGAATTTCCACAGAGCCAGGCTCTGACAGCGAGGAGGATGAGGAAGAGAAGGTGCGGTGCATCCCAGCCCCTGCCTGTCAGGCCTCTGGGTGGCAGAAGGAAAGAGCCAGATCGGGCCAGGTGTGGGGAGGGGCAGGGCTGAACTGGGGGAACCAGGCTGTCCTCCCTCCCACACTTTTGCCCCAGCAGCGCTGCCCTCTGAAGCCCCCTGCCCACGCCCGCTGGGTTGGTGGAAGGCTGGACATCAGCAACAAGACCTACGAGACCATCGCCAGCCTGGGGCCAGCCACCCCGCAGAGCCAGAGTGAGGATTGCCCCCCACCCTTGCCTGTCAAAAACTCTTCTCGGACCGTGGTCCCAGGGTGTGCAAGACATGCCAGTGGAGGTACGGTTGGTTGCCCAGAAAAGTGCTCATCATGCCATGCACAGAGGGCCTACTGTGTGCTGGGGCACCAAGTTAAGAATGCATATGTTTGTCCACATCATCCTCACAGTCACCTCTCAGGTGGGGGTTACCATCTTCCCCTTGTAGGTAAAGCAATAGAGATGTTAAGTGACATGCCTGAGATCCCCCAGCCATGTCTCCGATGTACGATGCAAACCCAGGTCTCCTATTCCAAATTCCTCAATGCTGCACTTAAATAAAAAGAGAGGGAGGAATGTATCAAGCATCCACTGCATCCTGAGTCCTTTGAGGGCTACCAAGACACAGTCTAGTGGGGGAGATAAAAACTGGAATGAAATTCGTTATAATACAAGGCACAATGTTATATAGAACATAAATCCCCAAAGGACAGTGACTTCGAATGTTTGGTTGACTCTGTTTCTCCAGCGCCTAGCCCAGGGCCTGGCTGTTCTTAAGAACTATTTGTTCAATGAAGGAACAGGCTTGTTCAGAGAGGTCAAGGGAGGGAGGGAGGACTTCCTGTTGGGACTGGGGGTGGTTTGGGAAGGCTTCCTGGTGGGGGTAGCCTCTGATCTGAGCCTGAGGGATGGGCAGGAGAGTCCAGACTGAGGAGAGAGCGTGAGCACAAACAAAGAAGTGAGTCTGCCCTGGCTGTCACTCCAGCTGAAGAGCGATGGAGAGGTAGACAGGGAACGGGAAGTTGGCAGAGAACCCTGACAGGTCCTAGAGGCCAGACTGCTTTGAAATTGAGCACAGAGCAAGTGATGAAGACAGGCTTTATCTTTTCTGATTCCAGATCGTTCTGAAGTCCCCAGCCTGAGTTCAGAGCCCTCTGAGGCCCCCGAGAGCCTGGGAAGTCCAGCCTCCTCCTCCTCCAGCCTCACAAGCCCCGTGGAACCCGGGAGTCCCAGCCAAGCCCCACCCAGCTCTGAGGAGGGCCTCCGGGAGCCCCCAGGCACCTCCCGGCCCAGCCTGACATCTGGGACCACCGCTTCAGAGATGTATCCGCCTGTGAGGTTCAGGTTAGTGAGGGCCCCTGTGTAACCTGGGCAAGTCTCCTGACTTCTCTAAGCATCCATGTATTTCCCCCCTCTAAGCAGTACCTGCCCAAAGACTGGGCCAGCCTGGGGCCCATGACTTATGCAGCATTGCTGGACCTTGGGTGGAGGGTGATGAGACCCCTGCCCCCTTCACATACCTCCCCAAGCCCTGCCTAGAGACCTGGGGAGGAGCCGGGGACCCTGGCTGCTGAAGTTGGAGTAGAGAATGTTTAGTCCCACCTGTGCAGCTTGTTCTAGAGGCTCTCAGTGGGGTCTTCACTCTGTCCCCACCTCTAACCGAGGATCTAGTACCCTCCTTTCCTTACAAACCCTTCAGTCTGGAGTTTGGGGAGAAGTATACCTGGGGGTACCCCTAGACCCCTCTGGAGATCAGTTCCAGGCCTCTTGGACCTCTGATGGACCCAGCCCGGGGGCCTTGTGGACTCTCTATCCACCCATCCTAAGCCCCCAGGCTTGCTGTATCGGCCCTGAGCCCTTTATCCCCACTCTGAGGGGCTCTCTGGGCACCAGGGTCATGCTGGCCTCTCCCTGCCTTCCAGCTCCGAGAGCACTCGCTCCTACCGGCGCGGGGGCCGGAGCATGGAAGACGGTCCCTCAGCCAGGCAGCCTCTGCCCAAGAGAAACATGCCGGTAGGAGCTCCGGGACTGTGGTTTGAGGGGCACTGGCGGCAGGGTGCCTGGGAGGCAGAGCTGGTCAGGAGTAGGCTTATTGGGGTGGGAGACCTCTCTGCATGGCTGGAGTACCCAGGGCCCAGGCGGTCACAGTTTGGCCAGTCCCTATCCTGGTGCTCCTCTTTCTTTCCTCCAGCCCAGGGCTGGGCCAAGCTGAGGAGAGCCCAAGACTTGAGGGTGACAGAGGTGACAAGGCCCGAGCTCTGGCTGCTCCCCAGGGAGGGATGAGCCAAGCCATGTCAGCCAGACCTGTCACTCAGAGAAGGAATCACTTCCCTGCAGAAGAGGCAGA
This sequence comes from Lepilemur ruficaudatus, assembly GCA_963574885.1. Taxonomy (NCBI): domain Eukaryota; kingdom Metazoa; phylum Chordata; class Mammalia; order Primates; family Lepilemuridae; genus Lepilemur; species Lepilemur ruficaudatus. Next base: position 4,252 of record CAUYRT010032473.1, on the reverse strand, counting down.
GTCAGGGTAGTCGGGTACTTGTCCTTCGTTTGCCTAACTCTCCCCTTGTACAGAAAGTCTCCTGGAATCCTCAGGGACTTCCAGATCCCAGGCAGAGCAAGATGTGACAGGGACAGATCGAGAGCTGTCATCCTTAATCCAGCTTCTCGCTGCTGAATCGCAGAGCCTCCAACAATTACATATATTTAGTTGACCCTGGGAGTGAGCATAGATCCGAGCCAGTTGTGTTGGAAAGGAAGCCTCCTCTGTTCCCTGTTCCCTTGGAGACTCCTTGAGGATGACATTGGTTGTACTGGGAGTGGGAGGTGGCAGGGGCAGGAGCTGGGTCTCTCTGGGTAATTATCATATTCAGCCCACCAAAGTTAGGCACCAGACACAAATCTGTGTCCACATCCCGATTCCACTATTGCCCTGAAAATCAAGTGTTCATCATGCTGTTAATTGATGCGTGTTGTTATGGCATTTATCATTTATCATGTGGCCCATTTATCAGTAAGGCTTTAGAGTGAGAAGACCTTCGGCAAATGGCTTTACTTCTTCAAGCCTCAGTTTCGTTGTCTGTATGATGGGAATAATTTAATCTACCCACAATAGGATAGACTGAGTGAGATAAACATCTGGTATGTAATAGGGACCTAGATAATGTCAGTTTCATCCTTTTTTCTGCAGGTTGGCTTTACTGAAGGGGATGACTCAAGGACAGGGGTCCTCCCGGGAAGCTCTGTGCAACTTTTGCAAGACTAGCTCCTTGCTGGCCCCTGCACACCTCATGCTGGACATTCAGAGCTGGGACTTGAGCTCACAAAACTGGGGGGATGAGGTGTTCATTCTCTTGAATCTCGCTCTCTGTGTCTCTTGTGCCTCTGTGGCTGGCCTTCTTCCTACTGTGGGCCATGCCCCTGCCACAAACACAGGCCCTTCCATGTTAGGGCTGATGGCAGTTCTTTCCGCTCTGTCTTATTACCCTCTAGGGGCCAGGGGGCCCTGTGGCTGGGTCTGAGTACTCCTGAGCTGGCTTCAGCTGCAGAACCCTCAGTCCCTCATCAGATCAGGACTGTGTTTCTCAGTCTCGGGGCTGCACAAGAGTGGGACCACCCTCCTGCATCATTCACTTCCAGATCAGAGACTCTGCCAGACTAGGGACTGTCTTCTCGACCGTTTATTGGTCTAGCATTCCTTTACTAAATTCCAGCTCTATGTGCAGACCTGGGTTAGGCACTTCGGGTGCCGGGTGAATAAGACAAGGGCCCAGTTGGTGGGAAGTTGGTCTCAGGATTGGGCTTGGGAATGGACAGGGCCAGATTCCAGGGGGATGGTTCTGGGCTCAGAGACAATCAGCTGCTATATACCTGTATGACCACTGCAGTTGCCTACGGCCCTTAGCCACCGGTGCTGTACTGGCTGGTCAATGAAGGTCACTCCTCTTGAGGAACAGCACAGCCTTCCTCTCTGGCTGTCTACATTATACTCCCCAGCCAGGAGGTAGAGTAGGGCTCACCTGCATTTGCCTATCTCCTTGACTTAGCAAGAAGGAAAGGAATGGTCTGGGTTGGCTGATCCCCACTTCTCCTCTTTCTCTTGGCCAACTCAGGAGGAGCCTTCTAGTCTGGGGAAGTCAGGGGCCAAGAGAGGAGAAAGGAGAGCCATAGAAACGGGAGGGCAGAGATTCAAGGTTCTGCTTCCCAGTGCCAGAAACTGCACTGTTGCTCAGCCCCAATTAGGAAGCAGATACACCTAAGCCGTCGTCAGCCACTAAGATCTCAGCTTTACTGGGTGTTGGGCCCTGGCAGGGACAGGCCAGGCCAAGCAGGGGAGGCCAGAGAACTCCAATGGCCACTGTAGTGGTCTGGCCAGGGAGGCTGGGCTGCTTACCCTGGAGACCTGGCTGCTCTGTGTCGGTGGTCTTTTGAGCCCCCAGTGTCTGGTTTTGTTCAACTCAGACTGATTTCACTCATCTCTAATAAAGGATTTTGGGGGTAAATTCCAGTGGTTCCATTTATGTGATCTGAAGAACATCAGGGAAGGGAAAAGAATCTTGGAGCTCGGAATTCTTTCTCTGGACCTGACAAGGGGGACAGCCTGGTATGGAGCAGTGGTTTGCAAGGGGACGTTCGGCAAAGCAGAAGACAATTTTGATTGTTCGCAACCTGGAGGGTGCTGCTGGCATTTAGTGGACAAAAGAGAAGCTGCTAAACAGCCTACAGCACGCAGGTTAGCCCTGCACAACAGTGAGCTATCTGGGCCAAGATGTTAACAGTGCCCAGGCTGAGAAACCCTGCAAAGAGCACTGGACTGAGAGTCTGGAGACCTGAAGTCCTGGCTACCTGCCGTGGTCCTCTGCCACCATCCCTGTCCATTGCCCCTGAGACAAGGATTTGGGGGCAAGTGGTTTGTGACCCCAGGAAGCATAATGAAGGAATAGAAAGGTAAAACAAGGTAAAAAAGCAACAAAGGATGCGTTAATTGGGGGTTACCTCTGTGGGTAACAAGGGCTTAATCTTGTTGGGGGCCCGTGAGATGGTGGTATTGATTAGAACATGCCTTCAGGTTGTCCCATGGACAGTGAAGAAACTGGGTGTTTACTGCCAACTTGGGTTTCTTTGTGGTTGAGGGTGTCATTTCTGGGAGCATCACTTCCCTGCTCACCCCCAAAGCCCTCAATCAGAAAAATGTGGGAAGCTGTCCCAGGTGTGTCCAGGGTGGACAGGTAGGCGCAAGGGATATGGTGGGTACCAATGGGGTCTGATACAGCCGAGCGTTGCAACCCTGGGCAGATCATCCTCCTTGCCGGGCCTCAGTCTTCCTGTCTGTACAGTGAAGGGACTGGACCCCGTGTTTTCTTAGGGTCCTTTAAGCCCTGATGATGTAGGAGTCTTGGCTTCTTGTGATGTCACACAGCTCAGGGTAGAGACTGGATGGAAGTTGGAGGAAAATCAAATCTTTTCTTAAAAGAAAACAAACCCAAGTGGCTGCAGGCTGCTGTCCCTTCAACCCATAGCAGCTTGGCTGGGGGTTGGCCAAGAGGCCTCCCAGAATCCCAAGCCATTAATGTCTAACCTCCCAAATGTAGCCGACAGCTCTGAGTGGTCAGGTCCTACCCACTGTCTCCCCACACTCTCCTCACCTCTGTGTTGCAGCCACACCGATTTTTTTTGTTTCCTTCAACACTGACATGCCAAGTACCCTCCCATCCCTAAGCTTTGCACATTCAGGGGTCCAAGACTGTTTTGTTCCTTTCTGGATGTCCAGATCAAGAGCTGCCTGGCACATAGTAGGTGCTTAGTAAATATATGTTGAATGAATGCTTCTTCCTCTGTTACGTGAACACTCCCTCCTCCCTCTAACTCCCATTCTGCAATTTAGCCCAACGTTTAAACTTTGTTTCTGCAGAGATGACACCCCAACTGGTGCAGGTCTCCTCAGAGGTGTCCTTAAGGTGTCGTACACTGCTTCCCTGCCCCTCACCCCAGCTGTGATAAGTGCAGTAATTGGCCATGTCTATATTTCTTTAAGGTTTCTCTTGCCCATAGACTGTGTCTCAAGCTTGCTGGGACTGGGTCTGTCTCGTTCATTGCTCGGCCACTCAATACATATTCGTTCAATGAATGAAAAACCCACACTGTCCTACCTTGATCCCAGTCACGTATCAGCAGTTAGAATACAGGTGTCCACACCAGACTGTCTCTGTGACCCAAGCTGGGATGGGGTTCTCAGGAAAGTCCAGAGATTTCACTGGACACCCCAAGCCACAGCTCCCCAACCTGAACACACCGAGAACCACTTTTCATGCCTCCCCTCCAGGCCCCTGAACCCCCATCCGCCTCACAGGAAGATCATTATCTGTCAATTAAACTCGTTTGTTTAGGAAGAGCACTAGGTCTGCAGGGGATAATTCAGGAGGTGCTTCCGTAGGAAAGCAGATCTGTGCACAGCTGGGGGAGGTGGCACAATTGCATTTCTTCCCCTACACCAAGATGACCTTCCAAACCCAACCCCACTGGGAAGGCAATGGCCTGACCCTGAATAAATAAAGGGCATTCGTACACCTGGATCGGTATTTCTCAAAGTTTGATGCACTTAAAAATCTCCAAGCCCAGGCCGGGCGCGGTAGCTCACGCCTGTAATCCTAGCACTCTGGGAGGCCGAGGCGGGTGGATAGCTCAAGGTCGGCAGTTCGAGACCAGCCTGAGCAAGAGCGAGACCCCGTCTCTACTATAAATGAAAGAAATTAATTGGCCAACTAAAAATACAT
>CAUYRT010032472.1:0-27927 GCA_963574885.1 Lepilemur ruficaudatus | reverse complement strand
CAGACTCCACCGAAGAAAAGGTATGGATGAAGAACACCTGGATGAGGCAGGCATGATAGTCAATCTCATGGTCATGGAACCAGAATATGGCCAACATCTTAGGCTGGGTGGAGGAGGAGAGGACCAGGTCAGTGATCGCCAACATGGCCAGAAAGAGGTACATGGGTTCATGCAAAGTATGGTCAATTCGGATTATGTGAAGGAGAGTGATATTCCCAAGTACAATCACCATATACATGGCACAGAGTGGAAAGGCAATCCAGAATTGGGCACTCTCCAGTCCTGGCATTCCAAGCAGGATGAAGGACACAGGATGAGAAGAGCTGTTCCGTGAAGGCAGCACCATAGTGTAGCTAATATTGTTCTCTGTTGGGAAGGTAATCTACTCTCTGCAGGTGACAACAAGCAAAGCAAGTATTATCATTACTTATAAACTTTTTTTATGGGACAATATGGGCATTTGGGTTTAACTTCAACTGCTTTAATTAATAAAATTTTGCAACATAAATGATATTACTTTTTACTCTTATTTGCATTTTCAACACTCAAAATGAAGTAGATCATACTAGTGGTAAGTGTAATTATTTTTGAAGAATCAATATTTTTCCTGAAATTAGAATCTGCTAAGATAAATGTATCATGACAAATGATGTCATAGTAATTCTTGTCCTTTAATTCTATAGAACTGACAGCTGATTTGTTCAAATTTGCCCACAGGTCCTATGTATCCTTCTCTTAAGCCACTGGGGCAACTTCTTAGGGTAGGAAGCTGGTAGGGCTTACAAGCCTATGGCAATTTGTGTGTTGATTTTGAGTTAGTGTTGTCTCTGGGTCAGTTACTATGAGGGTTTGGGCTCGAAGATAACTGACTGACCAATTGTGCACTTGCAATTTAATGTATTACCTTTAGTGTAGACTCTTACTAGATTAAGCATTAAGAAAAAGTCAGAGCATAAAAATGTGAGGAATTGTGGCCATACATTCTTTGTTTTCAATGAAGTCGATTTAGCCACTGTAGTGTTAAAAGCAGCCATAGTGTATAAATAAAAGCATGAATGTGGCTGCAATGAAATAAAACTTTATTTACAAAATTGTGCTGTGAGCAGGATTTAACCTGCAGCCTATAGTTTGCCAACCCCTGTTCTAGACACTATACCTAGCATCTCTGTGCTTGGTACAGAGAAGGTGTTTAATAAAACATTGCTGAAGAAGGTAACAGATAAATGTCATTAACAAGTGGGCACAGACTCATTAACTCATAAATGATATTCTAAATGTCCTGATAGACTCCTCTTGACCCTACCTTGATACCACGCCCTCCAGTCAGTAATGTCCATTTCTCATACAAGAGCTTGGCCTATGGCCAGTCACTATGTAACCTGAATTGTCCTGTGCCTAGGTTTGAAAGCCTCAGTTCTCACCTCCTTCATAACAGAAACAGCTGGACAAGAGGAGTAACCTTTCAAATCTCCCTTAACAAGTCACCTATAGGAACTAACAAATGTTTCATTCAGCTACAACAAATGGATCTTGAAAAGGGTTTCTTGAAGATCCCAAATAGACCTAGGCTTTTTCTAAATTTCCCTAAATTTATAATGGTCTGTGGGAAATGGGGTTCATACTTTATGTCTTCTCTAAACGGGAAATTTGAGCATCCTACCTAGAGAACAGCTATAGTTTGCTCAAAACATGTACTCCTACCTGGAGTATGGCCAAAATTCAAAAACACACTTTATTGTGGCCCAGGAGCTCCACTTTAACCCCTTCTGCCTGGCCTGGTATCCCCAAACTGTCTTGTATATTCTGTCTGAGACAGGCTCTTCCTCCCCACCTGCCTTTTGCCCTTGTATGTCACACTCTTATGTGGGAACACAGTCCCTAGGATCAGGGGCACCTGGAAAAACATGCTCAGACCATCGTAATTGCTGCACCAGACATTGGAAGAGGCAAAAGTTATGGTTTCTCAAAGAATATAATTATCTCTGATTAATTGTAGAAGAGATTGATATTGTTTGAGGTATAGCAGTAAAGTACAACTTTTACAATTTTGTTTCTAAGTCACGCAAAATCTCTGCATTGTCATTTTACAATGAGAAAAATAGTGTTTGGAAAAGTTGCATGATTTGCCCAAGATCACAAAATAAATGAGTATTAGGGTGCATGATTGCACAGCTAGTGCTCTTGGTGGTACACATGTCACCTGTACTAGGTGATGATTGATTCGGACTCCCACCTCGTTTGCGTAAAGCAGAGATTGTTGCTTCATCTTGACAAAGGCAGACATGACAGGTGCTTACATAACTGTATGTAAGAGGCAGATCTGCACTGGAACCCAGGACCCTTCCACTTCCTTGGACTGGAGTCTCTAGAGCAGCCTCTGGCTTGGCCTCCTGGCATCTCCGGGCTTGTGCTACCTTTTCTGGGATGTCATCTTTATTGGCTTCTGCCCATGAGCCTTCATGGAGAACTCTCCTGTCCTACACACTCTTCAGGTGCTGGCAACTCTGTCCCCAGCCATGTTTCAGTTTATCCACCTTCTACAACCCTTTCAAAATCTAGTGTCTCTCTTCCCTCCATTCAAACCCCAGACTCCCCGGTGTACTTTTCTCCTGTCAGAGCTTCCCTGTTAAGCGATGCCTTTCAGCCTTCCTCATTCCATTCTGGTTCCGATTTTCTGCTCAGGTCTTTCTTTGGTGAACAGCTGAGAGGCACAAGACCTGGGACCCAAGACTGACTCAGGAGAAGGGGACCCTTGAAAGATGCCTCATTTCTCTCTTTGCACTTTCCTCTTCTGACTGCTTGAATTTAGAGCCTTCACTGTCAGAAGAACTCTTGACTTTTTTTCTTCACAGATTTATAAGCTTAAAATGGGCAGAGTTAATGCTACATGTCATAGGACTTGGGCAGGGAGTTAGCCAGTCCTCAATCATTTTTGTCCAGTGTGTGATGTTATCAGTATGGGAAGCACAAGTTATCAGGTAGCTGCTAGGATGAAGGGAGGGAGTGTGCATTCCCTAAAAGGTTGGAAAGAGAAGAACCATACAATTTCTCTTCTTCCCCAACACTACTTCCTCCCCTACCGTGCCATTAAATGTGTTTTCTTCTTCTTTTTTCCACAGGCTAGAATTCTTATGAACATAGCACATACTAAAAGCTAAAATAAAATCATACTCTTTTCAAACACTATACCTAGGGAGATCAGCTTTGAACTTCAGATTCAATTATTCTGTTTCCCAAAATAAAATTTAACTTGTGAAACCACCATGCAGATTTTTCTACCATTGAGTGGAGATCAAATGTTATGCATAAGAATGGATTTGAGTCCAGAGATACTACTCACAGCCTCTGTGGGCCTGAGTTCCTCCACCTACTATGTGAAAATACTTAACTCCATCAGTGAGTTGTGTTACTCAAGCCAATGGAAGGATGAAGGACAAAATCAATCAAGACCATGGTAAGGAACAGCTTAGGGAAATTCAGACTCTGTTTTCTCCGTTTGGGGGATCTGAAACTAAGCCATAGAGCAATACAACTGGAGCAGTGTGGGTTTCCAAGCCCACCTCCTTCATGGAGTTGATGTGTGGAAGCAGTCTTCCTACCTTTCTAGGGTCTCCTAGAGGACATAGCAGATGCACCGAGTGTTCTCCCTGTCTCAGAATGAAGCTCCGGTCATGGATCCCTGGACCTGAAGCTCTCAGTGAGTCAGGCCATTCTGCACAGTGCATTGCCTGACCTTCCTGCTTCTCACAGCCTCAGTGAGTCTTACTGCTCTGGAAAGAGAAGAGGTGATTTAGGCACAGGGGATCACTCACCCTGTGCTCTTCTCTATCTTTGACTATATCGGGCATGACCATAAGCAGTTCTAAAAAGCTCCTGGGATTCAACCTTTGGCAGAAGCCTCAAACCAGGGCCTATTTAAAGAACCAGACTGTGTCTAGCCTTTCCCTTCCCCCAGCATTAGTTGTCTCACTGCCCCTGAGCCCTACTGCATCCTCATATGCACACTGGCTTCCTTTGGGACTGGAGACTGAAGCTGGACGCATTAACCCCTAACTTTCCCTTCTCCTTTGTATACAATTGGCGAGGCAGGGCATTTGAATGCTTCTGCAAGAAGTTGTATTGTTGAAATTATGAGTGTGAACTCATCCATCTGTATGTATTTTTCTTAGTCAGAGTATGTATATTTATAATTGAAGGTATATTTTGTGCAAAAGCAAGTGTGTTCTTATGTAAGTTAATGTGTGTATCTGAGATGTATGTGTATCAGGGACTGGATTTGCATGTGAGTATAAGTAAGTGTTTGTAAAAGCATGCATATATGTGAAAGTATGGATAACCAATTGCTTTAGGTATGTGTGATTAGTGTGCTACCATCATGCTGTGAGTACATGGTCACTGAATGTACATGCTTTGTGGAAGCTACATGTCTACCTGCATACCTGATACTGTCAGGTTGTAAATCAGAGTGTAAACATAGGAGTGTGTATGTGTAAGTAGTGTGGGTTTGATGAGGATGTTTGATCGTCTATTGCTTCAGTATTTACTGAAGTAGGTATGGTTCCAAGGCCCCCAACTTCTGAGTTGGTCATTTTTAGAAGAGGTAAAAGAAATTCCAAAGGGAATAGTGCCATAGTCATATCTAAAACTTTATGGGGCTGGAAGGCTCTCTTCAACCTGAGGAGTCAAAGCCTTCACAGAGCTTTTTCTCTCTTTATTCCTATATAGGGCCCTGCTGTTATTGCCTTGTTTATTTTTTTCTCAGCACTCCCTGATATTGCTATTTACCTCATATTTTATCAAATGTCAAAGGAAAATTTGTGAAAAAAAGCATTTAAAAACAGAAATAAAATATTATTTGAACAGAGTGCAAAGCAGTCAAACTTCAGAAGATATATGTCACAAAATATAAAACCCAACATCTATTTAAAGAGAGAAAAATAACACAAAAATTATCAAGGTTATCAGGTTTACACTGATGTGTTGGTAGATTGTGGTCATCATAGTCAACAAGTTCATGATTTATTTTTAGATATCAGCCTCACAAAAACAGAAATACAGTTGTTTCTGTTAGAGAGTCCAGGTTTATAGGAGATATTCAAGGTTTTATTATTTTGGGGATCAGTCTGATGTCATACATTGTAATTTTGGTTTTATCTAAGGTTGCAAATTATTTTTAGTTTTTATGGTGCTCAGCACAATGAAAGCAGAACAAAGTTCAGGTGCTTTTGCATTTTTTTTTTCTACTTTGATTTTAAAGGCACTTTTTTCTTCAAACAGAATGTGCTATCTAGGGTAGGATCTGCATATGCTCATCTCTGACTCTTCTATAGTCCCAAAGGCCACATGGCTCCAAGCCGTCATGACCCAGGCTCTTGTGGAAAGCACTTCTCAGAACTTTGCAAGTTTGTAGGGCATGGCTGGCTGAAAGCAGCCTATAGTAGAAAGATCTGAATTTTCCCGGATGAAGCTCCTAGAGGCCCCTCATCATTTGAATCTTTCCAAAGCTGGTACCTCTGCTGGACTCACTAAGAACTTAAGAAGCTGGCTTACAGCCCTGCTCTGAAGCCCAGTGTCCATTAGCATGTACAAGGATTTTTGGGCAGTATTGAAAGCCTAATAAAATTTGATCACAATAAATTTGTAGTCACAGCAATCTGCAATTTCAGGATCACAAAGCTGGGGCAAGAATGATGGTTAGAATAGAAGTTTTGCTAAAAGAAAAGGTTTGTGGCAATATTGACATGAAAATTGTGGGTCTCTTCACTATATCTGTGGAAACCTAAGCAACATCCATAGCCTCATAGTTCTTACATGCTTACGTGTGTTGACCTTTATCTTCATGATCCCACATGAACATGACCTAGACCTTGTCACAGCTCAGAGATACGAGAATACTATCGTTTTAGAGCATCCTGCCCTTTAACTACAGAATCCATCTTTCTAGTTCTTGTATTCATCCCACGTCCTTTCACGTCATCAATTCTTTATATATATGTGTGTATAAATGTATATATAGTATATGATATATATGAAATTTTTTATGTGGACATATATAATGTATATATTATATATAAAGGGATAGATATATATAATGCACACATATCTGTCTATATCTATATCCATATCTATATCTATCTATATATATTTTCAACCTTCTTTTAAGTCCTTTGCATCCTTAAGTCCTTAAAGTCCATCATATCAGCTATACTAATGTGAATAACCTCAATAACTATTTTTCCATCACAGCTACCATTCAAAACATTATCTTCTACTATCCCCGTGCTACCAAGCGACTGCTAGAAACAATAACCAGATGATCAGGTCATTATTGTTGCAAGTTTATGGTAACCAACCTTATCTGGGCTTTCAATATATCCCAAAATACTTTTACATTTCTTTCTCTTTAATGGTGCAGGGACATGATGTTAGAAGCTTATAATAATTATAATAACAATGTACTGATCTTGCTGGCTAAGAATATTGCTCAGACTCTGTCCCGCAAGCTATAATAAAAGAACTTTTTCTTGGGAAGCAGAATTTCCAGTTCCTGATGTTGAAGATTAAAGATCGGCATTTTTGACCTGTGGAAGGGGCACCTGGGGTAGCTTTTGCCTGCCTCACTGCTTCTTCCTCACCTAAGCTCTCACCATCGTACTCTCCAACATCGAGGATGCGTTACCACATTCACATAAGAGAATCAAATCTGGTTAGAGGGGAAATATCCATGCTCTGCCTTCCTCTAATTTTAGGAAAACTCAAATGTCAACATTGTAGTGAAGATTCTAGGCATCGCAAAATATCTAGAAAATGCATGTGCCCTGGTTAGAAAACTGTTGCTGTTTGAATTGTGCCCCCACAAAATTCATATGTTGATGCATTAACCCTCAGTACCTCAGAATGTGACTTTAATTAAAAATAGGGTAATTTTGGCTATATTTAGTTAAATTAATTGTGGTCATACTGGAGTATGATGCGTTCCTAAATCAAAATACCTGGAGTCTTACATAAAGGGGAAATTTGAATACAGAGATACACACACATAGTGAGACTCTCTGATGCATCTATGAAGTGAGGTTTTCAGAAAACCACCAGAAAGCAGGTGAGACACATGGAACAGATTATCCCTCAAAGCTACCAAAAAGAGTCAATTCTGCAGAAAGCCTGAGCCTGGGCTGCTCTCCTCCAAACTGCAACACAATAAATTTCTGTTGTTTAACCCACTTAGTTTGTGCTACTCTATTATGGTAGTCCTAGAAAACTAACACAAAAATAAATGTGTTTTTATCTATTATTCTGCATCTTCATCTATAAATAATTATACTTAACATGGGCTAGTGGACTTTTAAATTAATTTTATTGAAATTATTTATCTAGACAGGAACCCTATGAAATGTATTTTCCAAGTGTCCCTAGTTCCCTAGGTGTGGTCTTGTATTTATGTAAAGATAGATCAATACATTATTGAAAAAAAAATAACCAGAGATAGCTCCAAACATATAAGTAATCAATTCTCAATAGAGGAATCAGTGCAATTCAGTGACAGAAATATGTTTATAGTACTAGAACAACTGAATATCTACATGAAAAAACAAAATGAATCTCATCCTCTTCTACCTCAAAATAAAAAATTTTTATTTGAGATGTAACATAAGTCTAAATTTGAAAGCTGAAACTATAAAGCCTATGAAAGAAAGAAAAAGTATAGTAATGTTTTTATGAACTTGGGGAGAGCAGATTTTTTTTTTATATGGGACACACAAAACTCATTAGCTATAGCAGAAAAAAAATCAACAATTGATTTTCATCAAAATATTAAAGAAAATTTACTTCAAAAGATACCATTACTAAAGTGAAAGGCAAATTACAGAAAGATAAAATATTGAAAATGCATATTTCTGGCAAAGAAAGCTCCAAAACCCATTAACAGAAGAACAATCAACTCATGAAAAATTGAGCCAATGGTTTCAATAGGCACTTCACAACAGGAGGTAGATGAATGGCAAATGAGCAACAGAAAAGAGCTGAACATTATTATTCATTAGAGAAATGAAAGTTTAAACCACAAAGAGGTAACACTATAAATGCATTAGAATAGCTAAAATTAAATTCTCTGACAATAGTAAGTATTGATAAGAATGAGAAATAATAAGTTGAATCTTGTTGGCAATTTCTAAGAAAATTACACCTCCTTTTGACCAAGTAACTCCACTCCTTCTCATTTCATACTCCAAAGAAGTGATTTATATAGCCACCACCAAAAATGTCTAAGAATGTTTATAGCAGCTGTATTCATGGCATCTAAAATGTGGAAACCACCCAAATATCTGTCAATGATTAAAATTTGCTACATTTATCCAATAGAATACTACTCATGAATGAAAAAAGAATGAAGAACTGAAAAAAAGTATATAGAAATAGTATTGTGAAATTTCAAAGCACCAATGACAAAGAGTAGAGTCTAACACTTCAAAACAGTGGGGGAAAGATGACATACAAAGGAAGACAGATGTATTTAGTGTATACAGTGAATTGAAGACAGTTTCAAATAATTTCTACATGTCAGGTTGCGTTCTAAGGGTTATTAAGCACGACATAATTTTCTCTAAACATTTTTAAGGTTTAGTCTAATGCAGTGGGTAATACTACTGGCTCTGTAGCCAGCAAGGAGAGCTAATAGTCTTATCTACTATATGAGACTAAGCCTTAAAAATGTTTAGAGAAAATTATTTAAAGCATAATAATTCTGTGTACAGTCAATCTATCAATGAAGTATAAATGGAAAAAAGAGATATTTTAGAGAGGCAGAGAAAAAGCAAATTTATCATTATGTGCATTTTTTCTGGAAAAAAACCCCTGGAGTATGTGTTACCAACTGAAGTAGGTGTATAATAAAGTTCAACAGTTGATAACCAAATATGAATTAAAATAACTCAGGGATTCCATGTAAAATAATCCCAGGAATGCAATAATTCCACATTCCTCAAGAGAAAGAGAACATGTTAGAATCCTGCACAAAATATGGCTTCACAGCAGGAGTGATGTCAGAAATTCACAATTCAGGCACCATTCTAGTCCTAATGAATCCAAATTTTCATTTTAACAAGATCCTGAGGATATTTGTATGCTCACTAAATTTTTTAGGGATTTAATTTTCGTTATAAACAAATAGTCATAATTTGAGATCTTCCTTCTTTTTTGATGTAGGCATTTATTGATGTAAATTTCCCTCTCATAACTGTGTTTGCTGTACCCCATAGGCTTTTGATATGTTGTGTTTCCATTTTCATTTGTCTTAAGAAATTTTTAAATTTTTTTTTTTTTTTTTTGGAGACAGAGTCTTGCTCTGTCTCCCAAGCTAGAGTGCAGTGGCATCATCACAGCTCACAATAACCTCAAATTCCTGGGCTCAGGCAATTTTCCCACCTCAGCTTCCCTGAGTGCTAGAAATACAGGCAAGAGCCATGACGCCCAGTTTTCATTTTTAATTTTTTCATCAGCCCATTGGTTGCTTAGGACAATGTTGTTTTACTTCCATAAGGTTTCTGAGGTTTCCCTAGTATGTATTTCTAGTTTTATAGCATTGTTTTCAGAAAAGACACTTGATTTTGTTCTTAAATTCCTTACGTCTTGTTTTGTTTCCTAACATATGATCTACCCTGAAGAATGTTACACATGCAGTCAAGAAGCATGTGTATTCTACACTGTTGTGGATGTTCTATAAATATCAGTTAGATCCATCTGGTCCGGAGTGCAGTTTAAACCCAATGTTTCTTTGTTGGTTTTCTGTCTCGATGATCTGTCCATTGCTGAAAGTGGGATATTAACGTCCCCTAGCACTATTGCATTGCTATCTCTCCTTTTAAGTCATTAGTGAGATAATGAAAAAAGCTTTTCTTTATCCTCCAATCAGACAAAATGAAAGATAATTTAAATTCCAGAAAAAATAAAAGATTTTCCTGGAAAATCGCCTATCCAAAATAAATTAAACAGAAATTTGACAAATGAGCAAATGAATTAGTATTGAATGAAAGAATTATTTTTCTTCTAATGGATGATGTCTCCTCGTATAGTGACGTGACAAGGGATGATGTGTCGTTCTTTTTCTAATCATGCCATACATTATGTATCCTGTGTTGCATATTTAACCATATTTTAATCAAAATTTTGTTGCTTTTAAAGTTTGAAAAACCTAAACATACCTATGAAATCATAGCTACAAGACTGTATTTGGATTTATATATCTCATCCAGGGAATCATTATGCTACAGATGACTAAATTTGGGAAAGGAGGGAGAAGAGAAGGAGGAAAGTGCAAGGGCATTTATTTCCTGCTCTCTACACAGCAGGAAGCAGAATCTAAAGTTAAGGAAGGAAAAAAAAGAACATTTATATTCATTTAAAGTGTTATAAATATAATAAAGTAATTAAAAGGGAGAAGCAAGCATATTATCTGGATCTGCTTCAGTCTAGTGTGAGGAGCCTCCTGGAAAACTCTAGTCATCACACCTATGGTCGAGTCCCCAGGGTCTCTTGGCAGCAGGGTTGGGTTATATGCTGGGATCCTTATAAAGGGACAGGTCCAAGAGCCATCCACATACACACTTAGCTGGGCAGTGAGTGGAAAGTGCACCTCTTTCTCTCCTCTTTCTCTGTTGGGAGCCAGGTAAGATGCTAGGTTAGGAAAGAGCAGGCCAAGAAGACAGAGACTGTTCAGATCTAAACTGGAGGGCAAGAGACAGAGCAGAGAGGGAGGGATGGGGAGCAGAGAGGCAGGTGCTCAGAGGTAAAGAGCTGTATATCAGAGGCAGAAGGGTAGAAATATTTGGAAGAGGGGGTTCATAGTAACAGGCTCAAACTGAAGGGTGTGGGAATTACTGAGATATCAGCAAGATATCAGCAAATGTTTTTGCAAACAAATGTTTTTTTCCAGGAGAAAACACCAAAGTCAGTATCTCAAGGAAATGGAGCAGAATTATTATGATTCTGTATGGCCTTATGTGACATATATTGTATGTTTTATTGCTGCTTCAGTCAGCTTTTAAGTTTGACTGATTTCTGGATGGCTGTTTGTTAGGAAATAAACTTTTTTGAGTCTCGCCAGTTGGCCTCAATTCACCTTATTATTTTCTGAGTTCCCTCTAGCTCTCTTAATTGTAACCATTTATATTTAGAAAGAAGTACTTCAAATACATCTTGGCATTTTGACCAAAATAGAAACAACTGGAAATAGGCAGATCAAGGATATTTTTAAAGCCCAAGATTTACAGATGAGGGACCATAGATGAGAATGTGTTACCAAATGAGATGGAAACAGAGATTTTAACATATTTTGGAAAAAAAGAACTAACAAGACTCGTTTTCTATACTTTTATTCAGACTGTCACTTTTAACTAGGTATGTCAGTGTTCTTTGTTCGAGACTTAATTCCCAGGGCAAAACTGGGTACAAGGCTAGGTGAGGAATTGGAGAAATAAGAACAATCTGATTTATGATTGTAAATGGGACAGTAGAGTTAGTGAAAAGTGTTAGTAAAGAGACGGTGTACAGCTCCCTCTACCAGAAGGTAAGAAAATATCCCCCACAGGCCCACCAACCTGGCCATTTTGGTAATGAAGCATCAAAACCCCTGGAATTTGATCTTGGCTACTCTGTTTCATACATATTTCTTATCAGCTCCATGCACAACATCCACTCTGAATACTTTTTTTTGGTAACTTTTCAATAAAATTGGTGGACTAGGTTAGTGCTTGTAAAGCATGCCTGCACATTAGAATTACCTGGGTAGCTTTTTAAAAATATGAAGCCAAGATCTAGGCCCAGCTCAAATAAATCCAAATATCTGGGGATAGTGGGATAGTGCCAATGAACCTGCTTTAAACTACATTGTGTACCTGGTTTTTTGGGAGTTTTTGGATTTTTTGAGGGGTGATGTTCTGTGGTTTCCTTAATGGTGAGTAAGTTAGAAACAGAGAGAAATAACTCTAAATATAGGAGCTTGGGTTATGGAGGAAATGGCAGATATTGGGAAGTACAATCATTCTGGCCAGACAGAATAATAAAGGTGAAGCTAGAAGTCCTTGCTCCTTTACTGAGGGAGGTAGATTACATTTTGATACATCAAAGGACAAGTACCCCTTTTTGTTGTTCTCAATATTATACTCAATATATTTGGACATTTGTAGTACATATTTTAGGATCCATTTATCATGATTCATTAAAAATTATTTCATATTATTTATTAATAATGCTTTAAA
The DNA here is from genome assembly GCA_963574885.1 of Lepilemur ruficaudatus. Lineage (NCBI taxonomy): Eukaryota > Metazoa > Chordata > Mammalia > Primates > Lepilemuridae > Lepilemur > Lepilemur ruficaudatus. The sequence continues at coordinate 15,673 of CAUYRT010032472.1, read as the reverse complement.
TTTATGTGTTAGTTAATGGGTGAATTCATATCTGTTCACTACTGAAGATTCTTACCTGTAGGAAAAGGATTAAGGAATAAAGGGGAGGGGAATGGATGAAGGGAGGTTGCTTGGTAGTACAATGTGGCTTCCTGCAGGAAAGGTCCTGGCTTCACCACAATGTAATATGTCAATGTAGCAAAATTGCACTTGTATTCCATGAATACATACAAACAGAAAAAACACAGAGCCTTATTTTTATAAAAGTTTGTTAATGGTTACTTTTGTGAACATAAAAATCTGTTAATTTGTGATATTTATTTATCTGGTTATTTTGGTAAACTCTATTTTAAGACTTTGTAGTCTATTCTTTGGATTTTTCAGGGAAAAATCAATTAAAACCTTAAGACTTTTTTTGTTTCTTTTAGAAAGTGACACAATTTTCTTCTACTTGCTTTTTTTATTTGCTAATACTGTTCCATAAAATGTTGAATGGTAGTGTGACAGTAAATGTTGTATCTTCTCTCTGATTTTAATGAAAATGCTTTTAGCAGGTCACTTGTAAACATATTTGCTCTGAATTTATGGAAGATATTTTTCATTAGGAAAAACTTTTATTTTTTTTCCTAAACATTAAGAATTTTATCATACATTCTTATTTAATTTTCTGAATATTTTTTCTCATTTCTGGGGAAAATCATGTTTTTTCTCCTTTAATCTATTAATAGAGTCATAGTATTGACAGATTTCTTAATTTAAGTATTTTTTATACATAAGACAAAGTTAATGCAATATTCTTTCAAAGCATGGTAGCATCTGACTTACTAATAAGTTATTTATGGTGTTTGCATCTGTCTTCATAAGTAATTAGATGAATAACTTTCCATCTTTTCATATGCTTTAGAATAGGGTTTCTTAACCTTGGCACTATAGACATTTGGGCTGGATAATTCTTTGCCATGAGGGGCTGTCTTGAGCATTGTAGGATGTTTAACAGCACTCTGGCTTCTGCCTATTAGGTGTTAGCAACACTCCCTTCCCAGTTGTGGCATCCAAAAATTTATCCAAACATTGCCAAATGACCCCAAGGGCATCTCTTCTGGGCTAAATAAATTTGTGAAAGATAGAAATACCCTAATTTATTTTTTACTTCAAGTTTGGCAGAACTCACACATCAAAACACATGCTCTTATTCACTTATCTGGTAAAGTTTGTTTTCTGTCATTACCATTTCTTATCTGCTGGATTTTATTTCTTTGGCTGGCTGTGTGATTAATGTTTTCCTATAAAATTATTATCTATTTTATATATGTCCTAAAATATATTGTCATATTTTTACATACTATTTCATTATATGTAAAGTTATGTTTCTCTAACTATAGTTTTGTTGTTTTCATACTTCATGCTTCCTTCCTTTCCTTCCTTCCTTTCCTTCGTTTCTTCTTTTCTTTCTTCCTTCCTCCGTCCCTCCCTGTTTTCCTCCCTTCTTCCTCCTCCCCCTCCCTCTGTCTGTCTGTCTCTCTCTTTTCTCCAACTTTCTTGTATTTGTGGTATGTATCAACAGTTAGGCAGTGCTTTATAAGGATAACATTAGGTGATTGAGTTAATACACTATCGACATCCTGGAGTTGATGTATGAATGAAATTATATAGTGCATATAAAATATTAGCAACACAGGGAGGTCTCAACAAATAGGATTAATACTTATTTTTCTTAGGTTTTTTTTAGGCAGCCCTAGTATAGCATATATATTAATAGACATGTGTGTCTCAGGGAAGTTTTGGCATTCTTCTGAATATTTTCCAGGGAAGCCTAACAATATTTAAATTTCAAATATGACTTAGTTTGTTCAGTGTTTTATTCCAGAATTAATAGTTTATTTTCAACAAGTATTAGAAACCAAATTTATGATGAATTGTTTAGGTATTCTACCAGAGACTTTTATTGGCAAGGGTGATTTAATTGTGATGTTTATTGCTACTAAAGAAAATTATAAGCTTAATGTACTTAAGAAAATTTGATGTGGCACATTTCAGAGAATTCTCTTTTCTCAATAAATGTGAAACACTGAGAGTCTGAGAGAGAAGTTTGAAGCTCCAGGAAACTCAGAGAATGCTTAAGTTTTTGGAGAATTAGAAATATTAATAGTAATTCAGTGAATCTTGGAGTGCCAGAAAGATGTTCTAAGTGATAAGCTATGTATGATGTGCTGTGTTTGATTACTCAAACATCCCTGTCTTCTCAGTCCTTCACTATGTTGGTCCTCAATAATACCAATACTCAGCTTCTGACCTTCTTCCTGACGGGCATTCCAGGCCTGGAAGCAGCCCAGGTCTGGATCTCCATCCCCCTTTGTCTTTTGTATGTCATCGCCCTCTCTGGAAACAGCATGATCCTGTTTGTGGTCCTCCGTGAGCAGAGCCTCCATGAGCCCATGTATTATTTCCTGTCTATGCTTTCAGCCACAGACCTGAGCTTGTCCCTGTGCACACTTTCTACTACCCTTGGTGTCTTCTGGTTTGAAGCCCGAGAGATCAACTTAAATGCCTGCATTGCCCAGATGTTCTTTCTCCACGGATTTACTTTCATGGAGTCTGGGGTTCTTCTGGCCATGGCCTTTGATCGTTTTGTGGCCATCTGTGACCCACTGAGATATACCACCATCCTCACCAACGCCAGGATTGCCCAGATCGGGGTTAGCATGTTGGTACGGAATGTTACCGTCATGTTGCCAGTTGTGCTCTTTGTCAGGAGGCTTTCCTTCTGCAATTCTGTGGTCCTTTCACATTCTTACTGCTACCATGTTGATCTCATTCAACTCTCCTGCACAGACAACAGAATCAACAGCATCCTGGGTCTGTTTGCACTCTTCTCCACTACAGGGTTTGACTGCCCTTGCATCTTGCTCTCTTACATCCTGATCATCCGGTCTGTCCTCAGCATTGCTTCCTCAGAAGAGCGACGCAAAGCCTTCAACACCTGCATATCCCACATCAGTGCTGTTGCCATCTTTTATATCCCTCTCATCAGCTTGTCTCTTGTCCATCGTTATGGCCACTCAGCACCTCCGTTTGTCCACACCATCACGGCCAACGTCTTCCTGCTCATCCCTCCTGTGCTCAACCCTATCATCTACAGTGTAAAGACTAAGCAGATTAGAAAGGCCATTATCAAGGTTTTAATCCAGAAGAAGCTCCAAATCTAATCATCAGTTATCTCAGAGTAGAGATAAAATCGTTTATGAATAAGCACTTTGCTAGAATGTGGTAATTGTACTCAAAGTGCTTAGACATACCTCCAATGGTTTAAATTATAGGTTGTATGATATTTGCTTACTCAGTTTGTCAGTAAATTCATATTGGTGCCAACTAAATTATGATTTTGTTTCCAATATTAAGTGAGATAACATATATAAACAACTATTGATATTTGTGAGCAGTATAAGACCTACATAGAATGTTAATTCAGACTCAGCATACAATTATAAAAGTCCAGATCTAATGTGGGAAACTTTCCTAATAAGCTAGTCATTATTTTCTGAATTACACACAAAAACACCTTAATTTGTTGTGTTTTTTCTTTAAACTCTTGATTCTCTGCATGCTTCCGAAATAGATATTCTCTAGTGTGAATCCTAAAATACATATCAATGTAATTAAACGTTGGGTCTTATGTAGATGAAACTGTTTTGCCCTTTATTATGTGCAGGGGTTATCCAGTGTAAATGCAAAATACCATATCAAGTGCTCAGCGTCTGTTACTGTGGCTGTTAACTAAAGAGTAGATGTTGGTAATAACATTGCTAACATTTTAGGAGCGAGGGCAATGCTATTTATTTACTAAGATTAGCTTTGGTAAAAGGGGACCCATACTTGTGGCTCATGTTTATCTCTACCTCTGCCTTTATGACACCGCTTATTGTACCACTGGACTCACAATGGTGGAGCAAAGTCCGGCTGATATCCACATGTAGGCACTTTCTATCTGGTTGTTGAGTTCCTCCTATGAAGTGGGCACTGTCCAGTAAATACTAATATGAGACACAAACATATCCATCCTTTGTGTCCACTTCAATATACATGTCACATATAGACTGCCTTGTCTTCCTTCGTTCCAAAGTTGCTAGTTGCATCCCCTGACCAACTATCCAATCCTTTCAGCAGACCTCCACAGACCTCAGACTGCCTCTTCTGCCATACAAAATTAACAACCAAGGATACTACTCAAAATAATGCCCAGTAGAAGTATGTTCCTTCCCCACTCTTCTGTATGACCATCCATGTGTAAGGTTGTTGTGCTGCAGTATGCCAGTTTTGGTTAGTATCAACTTATCTACCAATCCATCCATTAACCAAGCCTGAATATTTTCCTCCTTTTTCAGCATCTTATCAGTATCCTTTAATGGGGCGATGGATGTGATTTAATGCATAGACATTTATGTAACAGCGATAGGTACCATGGGATTCTGGACCAACTATTCACATGTTTTATATGTGCTTCTTTGAGCTAGCACATCATTCATCCCACAATAATTGTTTAAATTTCTCAAAGTTGGCAGCAACAGAATTTTTCTAGCTACTAAGTATATTATTCCCCAATTATACAGTTAATTTATATAAACAATAACCACAGGTAAAGCTGAAAAATCATTGAGCTGACTATGAGATCAACTTTATCTAGAGTCTGTTAGTTGCATTGTCTCAATAATCTAATAAGTTAACAAAAAAAAAATCATGATGATATATTTGGGTGCCTATTATCAGTAAGATGTAGCCTGTATCTAATAGTACTCAAAGAGTCTGGGTATCCTTTTTTCTCCAATGAATATTTATATTTGTAAACGGCCATAGGTCAACTTAGGGAAAAATCTGGATAATTTTTCTTGCATACCGGCAGTGGCACTGCAGGGTACTTTCTGGAGGATAACAAGACTCATGTTCAATTTATGGGCTCTGTGTACTTGAAGTGACTTAAATATTAAAACAGCCTAAGTGACTACAACTTCCCATTATGTGGTTGATGTCAGTCTGGTGCTCAGCAGTTCTCTATTTTAAATGTATGCTGAGTAATGTCCTAGTCGACTGCCCACTTAGCTTGTCTGCAGGCTATCAGACAAGGCACTGCAGGCTTATCTTGTCTATCATCTATCACATCCATTGCAACAGATCACCGTAGGTCCGGTCACTCTGATTCCCATTCTAGCCTTGTTGTCCTTGCAGTAATCATATCCACTTGATATCTGATTGTTAATTACTGCCATGTGGTCTCAAAATACCTTCATCTTCATTGTTGGTAGAAAGCCCTGTTCTATGGAAACACATTTCATTGCTAAGTCCAGCCTACAGAGCACAGTAAATGCTGAACTTTAAAATGTACCAGATTTCTTCTAGACATTCACCCTTTATTGCCTTAGTGAAGAAGTGCCCCCTCTTTCCTCACAGAGAAAATAATTATGCGGTTAATTATCTGTTCCTATATGTTAAATCCATTCTATCACGTCCACTTCCCTGATAATTCTATAAGTCTATACTATGCCAACCGTATTTGCTATTTCCACCTAATTTGCTGTCACCATCATGTCCAATTTCAAACATCCATTTCAGCAGTGCATTTGCACAATTTCCAGGTGTCCTTGATATAATATACAACCCCAAATCATGGATGAGTGTCTTCCTGTCAATGCATTTTCTTTTATGTCAATTAATATTCATACCACCACCTACTTCCTCTGCTGTCTGGATCTAACACTTTCAAGATTAACTTCCACTAGTATTCATTTGTCTCCACTTAGTAAATTAGGTAGGTTCTGTAGTACCTTCAATGATAAGCTATTTCCTCCCAGAATGCTAATATTTCCCTTCTTAGGCTTTGCTGAGATGTGATGAATTATTGTCTTGGGCACAATGAGAAGGGATGGGGAAGTTCTTGTGGAGGGAAGGTGTCTCTTGTGGGGCAGCCAACTCAGGTGTGGATCGTGTAAGGTCTCCAGACAGGAATAAATGGAAATCCTCTGAAAAGTGAGAAGGGAGTTGTTTCTGTTAGCATGGAATATTCAAAGTTTTCCAGGTTTGAAGGCTTATTCACTCAAATGCCAAAATTCCAGGAATGTGAATCTCATCATTTTTCCATTATTTTATTTCCCCCCTTCTTCAGTGCTTTGACTTTATCATAGATCTGTCACACTGAGCATCTGGGCTGCCTTGCAGCTAGCTCTGCACTCTTTCAGTTGACTTCTCTGCCTGAGTTTTAGAGATGTATGATTTATGGCTGAAGGAGATAAGGGGTTCCTTAAATTTATTATATAGAAGTCCTTTGATTTTCATAGCATTCTCCACATTGTCAGCTGAATATCTTAATCTAATCAGTTTTCATTTCAAGGTTTTCAATGCAGATAATAAAATTTGCCCATTCTATAATTTTTAGAATTAATGTTTTTAGGTAAAATGGAAGACTAGATTCAAGATCCACAGTTTCTGTATAACTGAACACCTTATCTTCCACCTGAAACTCACGCAGTTAATCATAAGTGAATGTCTTAGTAATTATGAGGTCATTTTAAGCATCATTGTCAGCTTTCTGACTACTGGTAATAGGGTCTTAGCTGTCAATTGACCATGTTACAGATAACGTAAATGAGGGACAACTGAAATCAAAGAGACAGGAGGATAAGGTGATGTACACACCTTATTGAGTTTGATGCTGTGTTAGTAAGGGTCCAATCAGAAGAAAGAAACCATGCAATTATTTGAACAGAAAAAGTTGAATATAAAGAATTATTAACAGGGAGCTAAAGTAGTGGGGAAACTGGCTAGTTAAAGATAATTATAAAGAATCTCGTAGAAACAGGTATAAGGAACAAGCATTACCTGAAGGGTTGAGATAAAGTGACCAAGGAAGAGCCCTCCCTCCCTTCCTCTTTGCCTGTGAAGTTACTAAGGTGTCTTATTAGTGAGGGCTGCCACATATCCGCCCACTGATAGCTCCAGGGAAGGCCTTCTATAGAAAGGTGCTGAGCCACAGAACTCTCTAGGAGGCAGGAAAGCTGCTGGCTGCTGGAGACTGCTGTACCTGGAAGCTGGAGATACTGCTCTCTATAGGTGTATAGTACAGCTCCATGTGTGGCTTAGGCTGGGGTGCTCCAGGCTGCCTTCCCAGGATGAGGGTTGGATGACCACCTTGCTAGAAGTTTGGTCCCATGAGCTCCTGATGTGCACACAAATATGCATGGCTAAGGAGAAGATATAGAAGAAGCTACTTCAGCTGCAGTGCTGGTCCATTCGGCCTGGGGCTCCTGGTTATGCCACTGTGTCCTGGACGAGAGCTAGAGAACAAGCTTAGGGGATCATAGCTGAAGAAAGCTATGCACTGCTGGAACTGAACCCTGGAGAAATCACACAGGGCTGAGCAATGGAGAGAAAGCATGTTCTGTAGAAGTCTGGCCAGAAAACCACAATGAAACCAAGGAGAGAAAAGCTTTTCTCCTTTCAGTGTTCCTCCACCACCCTCTACTGACAAGTGTTAACACTGTACCAGCTGGTGAAAGAAATATTTACAAAGCTCAATGCCAGCATCATATTGCCCAATCCTGCAGGACTGCCTCTGAACCTTATATCAAATAGGTCTCAAGATACTCTACCCCAGAACATAAAGGAAACAAGACATCCATTGAGACCTATCTCCCATTGATCAAAGTATACCCAACGAGTCCTTAATTCCCACATACATCTGGATTGTATTAATACATGCATGAATACCAAGTGAGTACCTGTAGATATCTCATGGCTCAATGTTGGCCCAGGGGCAAAAAGCAAGAGGTGCATGGTGTAGGCTTAAGGTGAGGTGTTTTTGGGTTTTCTCTGCCAGCCAGTGGTTGGATGGGTCTGGTTGCTGCCACAGTGATTGGAAAATGAAGCTGAAGGATTTGTAATGAAGCATTGGAAGTAGCTAGTTCACGAGGCAAATTCAAACCTTTATGTTTTAGCTTAGAGAGCTTGTAGGTTCACAGATGGTGTGGTCTCCTCAGAATGAGGTTTGAACCATTTCTCCTGCTGTACTAAAAATCCATCCTTTTTGTAATTACTGTTGTTATTGTTTTGGGTGCAAGTTCTATTTACCTATTTAACCCCATAGATCAATTATTAATAAAATGATATACTCACCAAATTTTGTTCCTTTTTTTAACCTCAAGTAGACAAGAGAAATGATCCAGAAAAAGATATTCATTGTAAGTTCATTCTAAGTTTTTTAGAAAGGGGGAAGATGGCTTCAGGGAATGAGAAAGTGTTATGAGCACATAAAGTACACAGAAGTGATCTCAGGAAAGCTGCTCAGAGAAAGCTCCTTTTGCAAGGAATATTTATCATTGCTAAGTTCATACCCTTTTACATTAAGATGATAATATTGACAATAAATTAAAAAAGAGGAATAAGGGAAAGAGGAAATGGAAGAGGAGGGTCGGAGGCAGCAATTTGAATTGGAGAAAAAATTAGAAGGAAGATAATATGTTTTATTTCATCTGTTACCTAACATTACCTATATTACCTACATTTAGCTCTTCTAAGATCAGAATTGTCGTTGCTTTACTCCCGTTGTTTTTCCTCCTGGTAACCTTTTACCCTTTTCTGGACCTGGAGGCCAGTGAATTTTTAACTCAAAATGATGCAAATATGTGTCAGGAAATAATGAGAGGATGTAATATAAGACAAACATGAGCCATATAATTCCATTATGAACCTGGGCTGATGCTGGAATAAGTACATTAAGGTTAGAAATTTGTCCTACCTTATTAAATACTCTAACTGGGATATACATTTTTTTGAATGTAGAAAATCAAGTTGAATTAAGTCTCCTATTTTGTGTGTAAGAATAGGGATGGGAGGAAGTATTAATAGCTCTTGTTTTTCTAAGCCATTCTAAACTGATTAGGTACCCCTCATCATCTGGTAAAAACTGCTTTAAATTTAGGCTCAAGGGTTTCTGGAAATTTATCTCTATATTGCCATTTTTAAATATTGGTTATCATGCTCACTGACTTGTACATATAAAAATAGTACATATATTTGTACTCTAAACTATAAGCTTAATAAAAACAATGTAACTGTCTTGGTCATCTGTGTTTCTCAACAGCTTGTACACAGTGCATTGTTTATTACTGGTACTGTCATTTGATACTCTACTAGAATTATCTTAGTGTCATGGATTCAGACCCGTGTAGGACTTTCATTGTAAAAAAAAATTTGTTCACATAGTGATACAAGAAGAGGACCATTCTGAAGGTCCTGCACTCCCTTCTGTCTGTCACCCTCAGCAGCCAGTTCTAAGTAATTGCAGTGTCTAACAAACCTGGTTTGAGTCATCTATCTGCCTGGGAGTTCATTCCATCACTGCATCTGCCCACCAAGTCTACTGAAGGCTTGCATTTGGGGGAAACTAAGGCATTAGAGAAACATGCAGTGTTTCACTGGGACTGAGAGCTTCCCAGAGGCAGGAGATTAGGTATCATAGCCACGACTGTGCTTTGGCCATAATCTTGTTTGTTGTAAAAAGAAGCAAATATCAAGGAATTCTGAAATTAAGTAGGGCTCACAGCTTTATCAAGGCTCCACCTATTAGTAAACTTTCAGAAATATTAAGCTAACAAGAACCATGCACTAAAATCAGGCTGCTGGTTCATTGGCTTCACTTGTCAAATCCCCTGCCTGCCCTAACTTGATGATAGGCTCTCACCTCCAGCACATCCCCTCTTGTATTGACCTGAAGTCATCATTGTTGGCTTATTTATCCAATCTACTTTGTTTCAGGTCAAGGCTGTTTTGCTGTATCTTATTTTCCGTTCTCTTTGGCTGAAAATCATTTGTCCCCATCAAACATGCCACCAGAATTATACCTTTTATTATTTCCAGTTTTCACAGTAGTGGGCTGAATAAAAATCAATATCTTCTAAACCTGAGGGCCCATGATACCAGGCATTCCTTTCTGTTCTGTGAGATTAAGTGCTTTCAGGGGCCAATAAATGTGAAGGGGAAGGATATAAGACAATGAGGAAAGGAAGAATCCATGATAAATTTGAGAGCTTATAACCTACTTAAAGCCATTCACTTTCAAAATAAATTTAGACATTGTGATGAACAAACAGAGAACAGCTGCATGCAGGATTACACCTCAGGTCTGCCTGGTCTACCTCTGTGGTAGGCTTGTGTTGAGTCTTCAAAGGCATACACTAAATCTTAGGTAGAGCCACAGCTGGACATAGGCTGACTTACCAATGTCTGAGACTGGCTATCCCCAAAGCCTGCACCTGATATAGGAATGGGATTGCAAGAATTAAAGGCATGATCATCAATCAGAGCTTGCCATCTGCATTCTCTTAGGAGAGCCCCTTATTGACACAGACGAAACAAATAGATTCATCGTTCCCAGGTGACTAGGTGTCTGTTAATTCTCAGGAGGATATTCCTATGCTAAAGAAGAAAGAATAAGAGAATATAAATAAAGATGTGGCTTCTCAACAGTGTGCTAGAACACAGAAGTGGCAGATGCTGTAGAATTTGGAGCCTTTCTGCACTCTATCTGGAACAATGCAGCCCGAAGCCTGGTAGGTGTCATGGAGCTCAAATCCAATTTCCTCAGGATGATTTTGTCTTTCCCAATGAAAATATTGCAGCTTATACAGATCAACTCTATGTCTTTCAGAGAACTGGAGGTAAAAATTCCTCATAGGTTGTCCTACCTAAGGATCAAACTATATTTTGGTCAGGGTTTACGGCAAAAAAAAATTAGGATCCATATGTGAGATGGAGTACTTATGTGTATTTGCATGATGGATACACTTGGGAAAACAAAGTTGTCAATAATAACTCATTTATTCAATCACATGAGGTAGGTTGGGAGCTTTTCAAGAAAGTCCTGATCATGGAACCTTGGAAATAGTCCATTTTGAGGAGACTCACTGAACAGGGATGTACAGTGTATCATTTTACTCCGTTTGTCGGAATCCCACTCCTCTGACAAGGACAGACTGTACTGGTAGAGCTTCTTTTGGTCTATGGCTCTTAAAAGAAACATTATCCATGTTGTCATTGATACTGGCACCAGGAGAATGAGCAGGATCAAATCCAAATACCAGAGATAAGAGCCTGCATTGGTCACAGATCTAAAGGGTAGACACAGAGAAACCAAAATCACTGGGAAGGGAATCCAAGAACAGGGAGAGAAGGCACAGAGCGGGTCAGTAGCAACTGCAAGGAAAGGTTGTGATTGCTGTAAGCACATACAAATGGCAGCTGTGGTGTGTGGTGTGTGTCAAGGAGCATTAACCACATTTGAAAGGCTGAGACAAAATGGACACTCAGTACTGTGAGTAGGAAGTATGTTCTTCTCATCAGCCTTATCACTTCTCCTCTTCCTATGGCATATCCATGCATACCACTAAAGCCCCTGCATAGCTCCTAACTCAGGTCAACTTGAGGCAAAAGTTCTTTCAAAACATTGGCAATAGGAAGAAAATCTAGCTACTGTTTCCTTTTCCTTCATACCTTTCTGTGTCCATCTATCACCCTCTAATTTCTTTCACTTGGATGCAACCTCCTCTTTACCCTCGCCAAGACTTTCCATGAAAGGACGAAGGCTGCTACATGGCCATTTGTTTTCGCCACTTACAATGATCTTCCTGCTGGCGGCTGGTCACCTAAGTAATAACAGCTGGTGTCAGAGGAGCCCTTCTTGTGTCCCTGAGGTGCTGCACTCACTCACACTGCCCTGCCTCAGGCTACTGTCCAGTCTGATCAGTGGTGTTTGGTACTGGAGATCTAGCTGAGGTTTGGGGCCTGTGGTTCTGGGAGTGATGCTCAGTGAGACAGTTGAGATGAGGAGAGAATTAAAAGAATACAGAAAAGTACAGAGTAACACCTGCGTTTCCACAATTCTGGTGGACAGATTTAAATATTTGTGTATTTGTTTCATGTGTTTTTGTTTTCTGAATGAAAAAATTAAAAATTACTCTTAAATTTTAAGTTCCTTTTGATCCATAGTCAAGTCCCACGATACTCATTTATATTACCATGATTGTGAGTGTGTGTGTGTATGTGCGTGTGCATGCTTGCACGTGTAACTTTTTAGTCTAGGTGTCAACAAACTTTTTCTGTAAATGGCCAGGAAAAGGAAAAATATTTTAAAATTTTCCTAATTTTCAGGTAGATACATACTGTCTCCATTATGTAGACATTAATTTCCTCTTTTTAAAATAAAATTCTTTAAAAATATAATAAGCCCACAGCTTGTACAAAAACAGACAATGATCTGAGTTTGCCTCTGCATTGTGGTTTGCCAACCTCTGTGGTAGATCAATTTTATATTTTGACATACATGTTCCATGCACAAGAAGATAAGATTTAAGCCTCCTTTAGTTTCTGTTACTATAGTGTCTGTGTTTTATGTGAGTATATGACCACTGACCACATTCATGACATTAGACTGTAACATATTCCACTTAGTTTACTTGATGTATGAATCTCAACACCTGGTGATTTCAGGAAAAAGGTGTCAAAACTCCTTGTTTATTCTGAGCTATAAAGTTTGGAACTGTATCAGAGAATAAGGATAGATTTGAAGTATAGCATAAACGTCTTAAATGAATGCTATGAAGAAACTATTTAAATATACACCAGTTTTTAATATAGGAAAAGTTATATTACATTATTTCTTGACACCTAACATTAAGCTATATTTAATATAACTAACAACCGAACTTGGTTATGGTCAGTAAAAAAAGCTAAGAATTTCTGCCTATTGTTGATGTTTTGTTTGACCCAGGGACAGATAAACAAGAGACTGATTTACGATGTTTCTTCTCAATGCCTCAGAAGTTGAAGTCTCCACTTTCCTGTTGATTGGGATCCCAGGGCTTGAGCATGCGCACATTTGGGTCTCCATCCCCATATGTCTCATGTACCTCATGGCCATCCTGGGCAACTGTACCATCCTATTTGTCATAAGGACAGAGACTTCCCTGCATGAGCCAATGTATTATTTCCTATCCATGCTGGCCCTATCTGACCTGGGCCTGTCTTTCTCCTCTCTCCCCACTATGCTAAGAATCTTCTTGTTCAACATCATGGGGATTTCTGCTGATGCATGCATTGCTCAGGAATTCTTCATCCATGGATTCACAGACATGGAGTCTTCTGTTCTCCTAATCATGTCCTTCGATCGCTTTGTAGCCATTCGCAACCCCTTGAGATATAGCTCCATCCTCACCAGCTTCAGAGTTGTGCAAATTGGGCTGGCATTTGCTATTAAAAGCATTCTCCTGGTGCTTCCGCTTCCTTTTACTTTAAAGAGACTCCGGTACTGTAATAAACGCCTGCTATCTCATTCCTACTGCCTCCACCAGGACGTCATGAAGCTGGCGTGCTCTGACAATAGGGTTAACTTTTACTATGGTCTATTTGTTGCACTCTGCATGATGTCAGACAGTGTTTTCATTGCTATTTCCTACGTGTTCATCCTGAAGACTGTGTTGGGTATTGCATCCCATGGGGAACGGCTCAAAGCTCTTAACACCTGTGTCTCCCATATCTGTGCTGTGCTCATCTTCTACGTGCCCATCATTGCCTTGGCTACCATGCATCGCTTTGCTAAGCATAAGTCACCGTTAGCTATGATTTTGATAGCAGATGCATTCTTGCTGGTACCACCCTTGATGAATCCCATCGTGTATTGTGTAAAAACTCGACAGATTAGAGTAAAGGTCCTGGAAAAACTTTGCCTAAAGTCTAAATGATGGGGCAAAGGTGGAAGTTCCATTTTCTCTACAATAAATTGTCTTAGGAGCAGGACAGTGTTTCATCTAAATAGGAGATGGTTTCATTTACTTCATAGTCTTTAAATTAACATGAATTAATTAGTCAAGAAATTAATTCTATCCCCTCGTGTGCTGATAAAAAGAACTCTCCCCTCCAAAAAAATTTATTGGTCAAGTTGATGTGATTTGCAAAGGGAGAATAGTATCCTTGACTAGCCAGCAGTGGTAATAGCAATGATTATATACTTGAAGGTTTTGACAGAATTGGTGTGGATTTGGCCAGTGTCCAGAAGAGAGTAAGAACCAGGACAGCAATTGAAGCTCTGCTGCGATACAGAGTGTTAGGTCCCCGCTACCCTGATTTAGAAGACTAATAAACACATGGAGGCAGCCAGCGGTGCTGGGTTTTAGTTCAATATTGATTTACTACTTTTCATTTAAAATACATTCTTATATAATCACAAAAGAACAAGAATGTTTCAATATCAAAAACTTTATCAATGTGTTAAAGCAGACAATTACAAATTTATCAGTGGATACTGAAAAAGCATTTCATTGTATTAGGAAGGTAAGCCTATTAAAAAGTAAATAAGGCCAGGCATGGTGCTCATACCTGTAATCCTAGCATTCTGGGAGGCTAAGGCAGGAGGATCACTTGAGCCCAGAAGTTTGAGGTTGCAGTGAGCTATGATGATGCCATTGCACTCAAGTCAGGGTGAAAGAGTAGACTCTGTCCCCCCCAAAAAGTAAATAACATTGAAATATAAACTAAATACTTAAACATTATAAAGTTTATCTAAAGATCTAGCAGCAAATCATCATTTTAATAGGTGAAACCTGCCATTTCAATTAAAATCAGAAATAAGATTTAAATGTTCACTCTCACTATTATCTTTCATATTGCTTTGATGATTCTAGTGGATTAAATGAAAAAGAAAATGAAATAATATGTATGACTACTGGGAAAAGTTAACAATCGTTTTTTTTTTTTTTACTTATGTATGCTGTATGCAAATAAAATCCAAACATTAAAAAAAAACTAACTGTAAGACATTTGATAATTTGGTAACATGTTTTAATGCAAGATAAGACATTTTACTTATAATAGCAACAAAAACCATACATCTATAAAATACATAAAAATAAACTTAAACTAAGTAAATACTTTTATTGGAAATATAAAAATGCTGTTAATATTGAAACACCTATCATATATTCTTGGATACAAAAACTTATTATTAATGCTTATTTTATTATATTCAACCCATAAATAGAATGTAATTATTCTTAGAAATTTAAAGTTTTTGTTTGTTTTGTGTGAAAGGGATTACTTTATATCACATATTAAGAAAATCAGACTATGAAGCTACTATAGTAGATCAGTGATATGTCACCATCCATAAAAAGATTTGTAAAGCAAAAGCAAATTGCATACACATATATGTGTGTATATGTATATATAATTTATAAGATAATTTACATAGTATTTTATATCAGTGAGAAAGAGAGGATGTATTTAACAAATGATTCTACCATTACTACATATTCTCCTTGATTAATACATATTTGGACTTCTGACATAGGAAGACTTAAAAGTGAAAACTATTATAACAGTTTTAAAACAAAAGTATAAGAGACTATGTGTAGAATACAGGGGTCAGAGATATCTTTTTATTATTACTTATTTATTTACTTTATTGAAATGTAATTTACATATCATGTCTTTACTCCATTTTAAGTGTACAATTAAATGGTTATTAGTAAATTTACCAAGTTGTACAGCTATTCACATAAATCAGTTTTAGAGGATTTCCTTCCCCCATTGAGACCCCTAATACCCATCCCCAAATACATTTCAAGCATGACCCTGCCCTTCACAGTGCTCACCACAT
>CAUYRT010032471.1:0-63347 GCA_963574885.1 Lepilemur ruficaudatus | reverse complement strand
TGAGCCCAGGAGTTTGAGGTTGCTGTGAGCTAGGCTGATGCCACGGCACTCTAGCCCGGGCAACAAAGTGAGACTCTGTCTCAAAAAAAAAATATCTTGGACCACTGTGTATTTTCAATCTTTTTGCTAAAGAGTTTCATGGGCAGTTGACTAGAAAATAAACTAGGAAAAAAGGAGTTTTTAACACTTAATCTGTGTTTCTTCGACTGTAATGCTCCTCTATTTAAAGTGTGTTCACACGGCCAGTGCAACTCTTTGGCTCATTTGAAACTCATGGTTTCAAATGTGACTGGCCATACATAATATCTGAAACATAACTTATTTTCCCATGACAGATGGGAATCAAAAAAATTTACTGGATTCTGTAAAAGTCAAAGTGAAACAGCAGTGACTATACCTAGATCTGTGATTTTTAATCATCAATGTTAAGTGAGAGATTTTACCCCAGTGACCTCTCTGCTCATGTGGCCATTATTAATCTGACTTATTTTTATTTGGTTGATCCCATGCTAACCCAGAATAGTCTGTGTTGGATCTTGTTGGAAGGGTGGGTGTGTGCAGTAAGACGGGTTGCGCCAAAGGCGAAATGACAGAATTGAATATGGGGGAGTGTGTGTGGAGGAAGCTGAAGGTCTGAGCATGACACATGGGCATTTGTTTCCCCAGAAAGTTAATTACTATCCATGATAGTCAAAATGGGGTATCAGGCAGGTAAGCAACATAAAAAGACTGCAAATGTTAAGCTTATTGTCTCAGAATTTTGAGGACCTTATTCAATAAATCTGTTGCCCCAAGCATAAGCAGGAAAATAACCTCCAGCTCCCATACTTGAGTATAGCACTCAGTCACACTTATTTCTACTTGTCAAGCTTACAGCATAACCTAGGTCAGATCTTTAAACACATGGTTCTGTTTCTCTTCAGAAACATAGGGATAAAAATTTGTCTTAGCAATGTCTAATATATTTGTTAGGTATTTTCCCTGGGGGGTTCGGATTTAGCAGTGAATCAGACAGACAAAAATTTGGATGGCTGTAGTGTCTTATGCCTGTGATCCTTAGACTCTGGGAGGCTAAGGCAGAAGGATTGCTTAAGCTCAGGAGTTCAAGACCAGCCTGAGCAAGGGTGAGACCCTGTCTCTACTAAAAATAGAAAAATTAGCCAGGCACAGTGGTGCACGCCTGTAGCCCCAGCTACTCAGGAGGCCGATACAGGAGGATCGCTTCAGCCCAGGAGTTTGAGGCTGCAGTGAGCTATGATGATGCCATTATACTCTATCTAGGATGATGACAGAGCAAGACTCTGTCTCAAAAAAAATAATAAAAACTAAAGTAAAAACTTTTTATTAAAAAAAACAGACAAAAATCTGCTTTTGTAGAGCTTTTCTTCTGGCAGGGGTGGGTGTGGGAAGACATACAAAGGAAAGAGATATATGTTAAGTGTTTCTCTACTATCAAAGTACGTATTTGTTATAGGTGATTTTAGAAGATGAAAGTAAGACCAAATAAGAAAATGAAATTTATTTTATCTTCTCTCAGGACAAACCTAATCATTGACCTATTTATAATTCTATAGGTGTTTTTAACCAACCCTTTTGGTGTTTATAGTTGGTAGGAATTTCTGGCAAGAATTTAAAATAGTATTTATTTTCTGTACATGTTATTTTAATTGAGTTTTAAAGTCCTCTTATTCCTTAGAATGAGGAAAAGATCTTGATCTCCTGTGTTTTAAGACTCATTGCTTTTAGGCCAGGTGCAGTGGCTCACACCCATAATCCTAGCAGTGTGGGAGGCTGAGGTGGGAGGATTGCTTGAGCTCAGGAGTTGGAGACCAGCCTGAGCAAGAACAAGACCCTGTCTCTACCAAAAATAGAAAAAATTAGCCGGGTATGGTGGTGCATGCCTGTAGTCCCAGCTTCCTGGGAGACTGAGGCAGGAGGATTGCTTGAGCCCAGGAGTTTGAGGTTGTAGTGAGCTGTGATGGCACCATTGCACTCTTAACTGGGGCAACAGAGCAAGACTCTGTCTCCAAAAAAAAAACAAGACTCTCATGTCTTTAGTTTATATATTGTATTCCCTCTGACCTTTAACCTTTGTTACAGGCAAAGAAGAGTAAAACCAAAATGCCATCTTTGGTAAAGAAGTGGCAGAGTATCCAGCGTGAGTTAGATGAAGAGGACAATTCTAGTTCCAGTGAAGAGGACCGGGAATCAACTGCACAGAAGCGAATTGAAGAGTGGAAACAGCAGCAGCTGGTTAGGTAAAAGAAAAGGGATTATGGTTGTTGTTGTATTAGAACAGTTATAGTCTTAAGATCACAACCCTTAATTTTTGCTATTCTTTATAAAATTACCTAAAACAGTTTTTAATTCATAGAAATGTTTATTTCTCTATAAAAATCATGGTCTAGCCTTTTTTAAAAATCAGGCTGGGTGCGGTGGCTCACGCCTGTAATCCTAGCACTCTGGGAGGCTGAGGCAGGCGGATCGCTCAAGGTCAGGGCTTGAAAACCAGCCTGAGCAAGAGCCAGACCCCGTCTCTACTAAAAATAGAAAGAAATTAATTGGCCAACTAAACATAGATAGAAAAAATTAGCCAGGCATGGTGGCGCGTGCCTGTAGTCCCAGCTACTTGGGAGGCTGAGGCAGAAGGATTGCTTGAGCCCAGGGAGTTTGAGGTTGCTGTGAGCTAGGCTGATGCCACGGCACTCTAGCCAGGGCAACAAAGTGAGACTCTGTCTCGAAAAAAAAAAAAAAATCAGAAATATCAGTGTTGTATACTCTTCTGCTGATTGTCTTATGCAAAGGACTAGCAACTCTATCAGGAAAAATAGTCATCAACATTTACCATCTAGAGCCAATATTTTACAAATAATTTATAAAAATAAGAATAAAGAAATAGAAAATTTCACTAGAATTTTTAAAAAGAATTTAAACAAAGCAAATCCAAATTTCTGTTCCATATTGTCGTAGTTTTTTTTTTTGAGACAGAGTCTCACTCTGCTGCCCGGGCTAGAGTGCTGTGGCGTCAGCCTAGCTCACAGCAACCTCAAACTCCTGGGCTCAGGTGATCCTCCTGCCTCAGCCTCCTGAGTAGCTGGGACTACAGGCATGTGCCGCTGTGCCTGGCTAATTTTTTGTAGATATTTTTAGTTGGCCAATTAATTTCTTTCTATTTTTAGTAGAGACAGGGTCTCACTCTTGCTCAGGCTGGTTTTGAACTCCTGACCTCTAGTGATCCTCTCGCCTCGGCCTCCCAGAGTGCTAGGATTACAGGGGTGAGCCACTGTGCCTGGCCATATTGTCCTAGTTTTGAAGGCATTTATACTGAAATGGGCAATGTTCTGTGAATGCAACTAACATTTCCTCAGTTGTCAGTGCGTAAACCTGGAACATAACCATCTCATAAATACTGATGCCAGATTTCAAATTCACCTCTGATAGCTTCTAGCTTAATTTACATTTATAAAAGCACACAATGCACCCATTCTGGTAATTACAAGATATAATTTGAGTTTTAATCCTTACAAATAAAATTGCTCAAAAGAGAAACTCAGCATTAGTTCCAGGGGTCACTGATGGCATATTCAAGGTTAAATATACCTGCCTTGAAGAATCATAATTCCTGTGGGCTAAGAAAAACTTTAATAAGAAGATGTTTTATTCTTGCAGTGTGGCTTTAATGGTTATTGGAGATATATTTATAGAAAATAAATATGCACTTATATATACATAAATAGAATGTGTGGATGTATGTGTTTGGTTGGCCTATCAGATTTTAAAAATTTGAAGAATATACTTACATTTAGCTGATAAAAGATTTTCATAAACATAGATGTGATACATCAGGTTTTCAGTTTTAGAGGTTTTTAATTGCTAGGAAATGAAGAGTTTTGCTCTTTTTCTTTCCAGTGAAATAATCTGTATGTTGTTTTCACAGTGGCATGGCAGAGAGAAATGCTAATTTTGAAGCTCTTCCTGAGGATTGGCGAGCAAGACTGAAGAGAAGAAAAATGACTCCAAACACATAGTTTTTTAAATTTAGAGAATTTTTTAAATTTGTTTTCATTTCAGAGTCTTAACCAGTTTTACTGTTGTCAAATAAACTGAATGTTATGGGGGAGACCATATAAATTTCCTAGGCAAGAACATACGCATACAAAGTTTTCACACTTGTGAAATGTAATTTTTCTGTTTTGCTGAAAGGTGAGGTGATTGGAATTGCTTTGACCTGGCTGCCTTTATTCTCACTGGCAAAATTAGCATGTTAGGCATATTAACCTCATCAATCTTAAAGAACATGTGGCACATGAGTCTGACACTTCTGTAGAGGGCTCGTTGACAAAAAGTGAAGAATTTTCCTGCCTAACAGAGGTTCATTTAGTTCTAGTGTAGCATGTGCTCTCATTAACTTCTACTCCAAAACAAGTGCAATTCATACGGCAGCTCTGTATTCGACCTTGCTTGACTGAGAAAGTCAGGATCTCTCTCTGACCTCTTCCTCTAGTCTGCTACCCCTGAAGTGCAGCAGTATGTCAAGCGGTTTACCTTGTGCTGATAGATGGCCATATTCTTCAAGTAATTCTTTCTCACAAATTCTAGAACTGGTAGCTCAATCATTTCACTAGGTGATAATAGGTGGCATATTTGAATTTTAATACAAGCAGCAACAGCAGCTTGTATTATATCCCTGATTTTGAGAATTTTCCCCTCATGTATGTGACAGTAAATGCAACAAAAGCCACTGTGTATCAGTGTGTTTCCATTGTCTTACCCTGGTCTGAAATCACCTCCCTTGTGTGAATGTATTCTCCATAAAATTCCAGTATTTAAAAGGCAGTTTACTGTTCTGTACTTTCTATTGTACCACAATCAGGTAAAAGTCACTTTAAACTGAAGAAAAGGCAAATTGTGTTTTAAAGCTGTTTGTATTTCTCCAGTTTCTGACCTTGTAAATTTGTATATATGCAGTAATAAAGCTTTTTTTATACTTCTGATTGGTTATCCTTTTGCTCTTCAAAGCCTGTTACCCTTGATTATGTAACCAAGACTTATTTTACGTCAATTCTTATTTGTTTTTTCTAATTGAATACAGTGCAAGGCATGTGCAAACCAGTTGAGGAACACCTTTCAGGAAAGAGCAGCAAGATCTTGGGCAGGGGTTTAGGGGGATTGGTGGGGCGGGGTTGTAAAACAGGTGTACAGTACCAGATGGCGCTGTGTGACTTAAGTTTTTGGTTGTACTCTGTAATGTTAACTATTATTTGACCTACTTAAGTCCTGGAACTGATGTAATGTGGTTAAAAAATAAAGGTGCTTTATAGCTTTTCTCTTTTCCCACTTTGATTCTAAAAGTAATAGATACTTTCGGTTATCTTCATATAAAGTTAACCAAAGACAATAATTTGAATTTTATTCCAGTATATTTCTATGCATCTAATTAAAAATTTTTTAAACTAATAAGTTGAAATGCGTGGTATTTATTTGCTAACTTTGTTTCTTGTAGTTTTTTTTTTTTTTTTTTTTAAAGACTCACTCTTTTGCCCAGGCTAGAGTGCTGTGGCGTCAGCCTAGCTCACAGCAACCTTAAACTCCTGGGCTCAAACAACTAACCTCAAACTCCTGGGCTCAAACAATCCTTCTGCCTCAGCCTAGGTAGCTGGGACTATAGGCACGTGCCACCATGCCAGGCTAATTTTTTCTATATATTTTTAGTTGGCCAATTTCTTTCTATATTTAGTAGAGACAGGTCTCGCTCTTGCTCAGGCTGGTTTCAAACTCCTGACCTTGAGCAATCCGCCGGCCTCGGTGCTAGGATTACAGGCTTGAGCCACCTCGCCCGGCCTGTTTCTTGTAGTTCTTCAGTGTAGAAGGTAATTTTTCCGTTCTGGCCGTGGCATGGAGAAAATAAATACGAGGTGAAAGGAGAGCAGCTCCTTTACAGCAAAGCATAAGTTACCTAAAGCTAAGGAACAGCAAAGGAGCTTGGAAATACGTTGAAGACTACTGCCATTGTACTCATCAATCCGATTTCAATCCCCAGATTGGGGCTATAAGGCATGAAGGAGGAAGAATGAGTCATGTCGCCCACCAATCTTAGCCTTCCCGGGGCTCCTGGCTTCCTCCTTGGGGGCGGAGCCCAGCTCCCCGGAAACCCCTGGCCGCCCCGCCCTCCCGCTTCCTGCTCGCGGTTGCTAGGCTACACCGGCCCTCACAGAAAGCGGTGACTGGAAAACGCTGCTGCTGTGTTCCCTCTTTGGTGCCCAGCCTGGCCTCTGGACCTTGCATGCCTGGCTTCCCCCAGCCCAGGCTCCTCTGCTGCCGCGGGCGCTGCGCCCACGCCTGCTGCCCGGGACAGGCTGGGGCTTGGAGGTGGTCGCACCTTTCGTCTGCCCTCTTAGGAAATTTCTGCTTCCCCTTCCCAATCCATGGGACCAAACAGCTCTGGACCCCTGAATTCCCTTTTCAGGGCCCATCCCGCCCCTGACCTTTCTTTTCCATCTACCCCTACCTCTTTCACTTTCCTGTAGCGTCCTGGTGGCGGGCGTCTCTCTTCTCGGGAGAGGGACACATGGGTCCACCAAGGGGCCTGGCGCCTCGGGAAGAAGCGGGAAGACAGCCCTCCCTTACTCCTCGGGTGCGCCTCCCAGCCTCATGGTGGGAACCACCAGGCGGGTCTTTGAGGAGAGGCTGGGATGGCAGGGTTTCCTCAAGTCAAGCGAAAGCTGGAGGTGTGCGGGGAGGAGAGCTACCGAGAGTTTTTTCACTTGTCCTGTTCGATTTTGTAGCGTCTCCTGTGTAATCAGCCGCTTATTTGGAAATTGGGCAGCAGTTGCAGCTGCACGCCGGTGTCACTGACTGGTCTTCAGCATACCATGCAGAAGTAACATGTTCCCAGCATTGGAAACAGAGCTAAAGCAGGTCTGTACACACCCCTCTCCAGGAACTCCACAGAAATCCAATTCTAGATCAGAAGAGATATTCTGGTGGCACCTTTTTCCAGCTGGAGATCTTGATCCCCAAAATAGCATAATGTGCATGAAGGTCTTTCATTTGGTTTGTTTACAGAAGCTCTCAAGTACACTGCCCAATGCAACAGTGCTTGTATGCTTTTTAAGAGTTTATTATCATTTCAAAGGACTATTCTGATTGAGTTGGCCTTTCCTTTCACAGGCTCTTCCTGATCCTTATGAAGACTTTATGTACCGTCACCTCCAGTATTATGGCTATTTTAAAGGTAGTACTGCATTTTTATCTAACCACCTTTCCTGGGGTCTGGAAGTGAATTTTTCATTAACTGGGATAGTTGTGTTTGAATAGACTAATAAATAATTTTTCTAGTACCACTTGATGAAAAGTACTTCCTTTCCCTATTGATCTGCTATGTCACCTCTCAAGTGATTGAATTTCTTTATACAAAGATCTGTTTCTGGGCTCTATTCTATTGGTCTATCTGTCTGTCTTTTCACCAATATCACCTACTTGTAATTACTGCATGCTGCATGGCATTAAAATAGTCTCGATATCTGGAGAGGCATGTCCTCCCACCTTTTTTTTTCTTTTTCTTTTTTTTTTTTTTTTAAGAGACAGGGCCTTGGCCGTGTGTGGTGACTCAAATGCCTGTAATCCTAGCACTTCGAGAGGCCAAGGCAGGAGCATCTCTTGAAGCCAGGAGTTCAAGACCAGCTTGGGCAACATAGCAAGACCCCATCTCTACAAAAAATTAAAAAATTAGCCAGGCATGGTGGCGCACGCCTGTAGTCTCAGCAACTTGAGAGGTTGAGGCAGGAGGATCCCTTTAGCCCAGGCACTGGAGGTTGCAGTGAGCTATGATGATACTGTGGCACTCTAGCCCAGGCAATAGAGCGAGACCCTGTCTCAAAAAAGAGACAGGGTTGGTCAGGCACGGTAGCTCACGACTGTAATCCTAGTACTCTGGGAGGCTGACGCGGGTGGATCGTTTTGAGTTTAGGAGTTTGAGACCAACCTGAGCAAGAGTGTGACCCCCCTCTCTACCAAAAATAGAAAGAAATTACGTGGACAGCTAAAAAAAAATACATATAGAAAAAATTAGCTGGACATGGTGGCACATGTCTGTAGTCCCAGCTACCCAGGAGGCTGAGGCAGGAGGATCGCTTGAGCCCAGGAGTTTGAGGTTGCTGTGAGCCAGGCTGACACCATGGCACTCTAGCCTGGGCAACAGAGTGAGACTCTGTCTAAAAAAAAAAAAAAAAAAATTCTAATGTTTGATAGCAGAGTAGAGTGACTATAGTTAATAATAATGTATTACATATTTCAAAATAGATAGATGAGAAGCCTTGAAATGTTCCCAACATAGAGAAATAATAATTATTTGATGTGATAGATACCCTATATTTATATTTTATATATTTATATTTCCTGACGAGCATTCTATGCATGTAACAAAATATCACATTTATCTCATAAATATGAACAAATATTCTATGTATCAACAAAAAAATTTTTTAAAAGAAAAAATATATATAGTTCACAAGATAACTCAAATAAACTCATAAAAATTTTACTTGTGAATATTTTGTATGTAAAGAAAATTTATTTGCATAATCCATTTCTTTATTCCAAATTAAAAATTATTAAATTTAATCATACTTTAAGAGATGATTCATACTTCTCAATGGTTGAAAAATCCATTGCTAGTGCTTATCTCTGTAAGCCATGATAATAGGTGATTTTTGGTGCCATCCTTCCATCTATAACATAGGCTTATTCCCTTTCTAACAATTAGCATGTAATCAACACATGTCCCAATGAATTTAATATTTGCATATAAAATTCATATAATACTTCCTTTGTTCATTCAACAAATATTTATTAATCCTACTAAAAATGTGTCACTCAAGTGCTATGAAAACAGCATTGCTGTCATGGAACTTAGTTTCTAGTGGCATAACACATACAACAAATAAATATTAATAATAAATACAATATTTTAAAATAATTTCAGAGTTCTAACTTCAACATGGTAGGATAAACCCATTGTAGCCTAATCCCTCTAAAGCTGTGGATAAAATAAAATAGCAACTACTTGAAGACTCTGAAAAGTAAATAAAAGTGAGTGGATCACAAAGGGTGTTAAAAACTTTGCAGGTGCAACCTACAGGCGGATAAATTTCCCAGGTTTTTGTTTTTATTTATCTCATGGTTTTGCCCTAAGACAAGGCCATTGTCACAGAACTGTACAGCAGAGTAGCAGCATGAGTAGCTAAAACTACAATGTTCTGGCCAGAGAAACCAGGATAAAGGGCCTCTCTGAAGGGCAGAATGGAGGGGGAATTTCCAGAGACGAGAGAGACGGAAAGGGGATTCCCCAATTATGTATATGAGCCTACACAAGTCTTGGGCTCATCCCTGAGCTGTGTAAATGTTGGACAGATCAACAGAAGTATAGCAAAGATTTAGATATCTGAACTAAAATTAAACTATACCTAAAATGTCACATCAATCTCTGAGTGGCACATGCACAGGGTAGGCCCAAAGCAGCATAGCAAAAGCATTAAAAACTAAACTGAGGTTAGAACCACTTCCCACAGAAAGCAAGACTTTACCTAATCATGTTGATTGCCTACCAATACCAATAAACAAAAAAGTAACATTACCCAGAGGATAACAGGACACTGAATCAAACCAACATAATATTCAAATTTTCTAATATACAATCTAAAATTAATTGACATATTTAAAAAAGAGGAAAATGTGCCCAATTCTCAAAGGAAAAGATAATACATAGGTGCCAATCCTGAGTTGATCCAAATGTTGGAATTATCAGCAAGAGACTTTAAATCAGCTACTAACAATAATAGTCTGTGAGGTAAAAACAAACTTGAATTGAATGGAAAGATATAGGTTCTTAGCAGAGAAGCAAAAGCTATAAAAAAGCCGATTAGAAAACTAAGAGTTGGGCCAGGCATGGTGGCTCACATCTGTAATCCTAGCATTCTGGGAGGTTGAGGCGGGAGGATCACTCAAGCTCAGGAGTTCGAAACCAGCCTGAGCAAGAGCGAGATCCCGTCTCTACTAAAAATAGAAAGAAATTAATTGGCCAACTAAAAATATATAGAGAAAAAATTAGCCAGGCATGGTGGCACATGCCTATAGTCCCACTACTCAGGAGGCTGAGGCAGGATGATCGCCTGAGCCCAGAAGTTTGAGGTTGCTGTGAGCTAGGCTGATGCCATGGCACTCTAGCCTGGCCAAAAGAGTGAGACTCTGTCTCCAAAAAAAGAAAAAACAAACTAAGAGTTGAAAAATGCAATATCCAAAATTTTAAAAATCTCTTGGTGAGCTCAATGGCAAACAGATATAAGAGAGATAAAAATAAGTGAACTGGAAGATACAGCAATAGAAAATATCCAGTAGATATATAGATATGAGGAACAAGAGAGAGGAAAAAAGATTGATAAAATTAACAGAGTCTTAGAGACACATAGGATGATATCCAAATAGCTAACATTCTTGTCACTGGATTCCCAGAAGAGGAGAAAAAAACGAGGCTGATAAATATTTGAAAAAAAAATTACTGGAAACTTCCCAAATTTAGTGAAATACATACATTTATAAATTCAGAAACTCAACAAATCTAAACAGAATAAATCAAAGAAAACAACAACTAGATATATCATAAACCATTTAAAGCCAAAAATTTTAGATCCTGAAATAATCAAGAGAAAATTGACAAATTATAATATATATAAGAGAAACTATTTGAATGACCACAGGGGAGGCCTGAAGACAGTCTTTTTTCTGAGGCTAGAAGCTTTGATTTTCCATGAGTGCACTCCTGTTGACTTGGTACGTTGTATGTCTGTCTCCTTTCTGTGGCCAGAATTGTTTTATATCTCAGGGATGGAAAGGTGCTTTGTCCGAATATTCCAGGGCTAAGTGTAGAGCAGTTAGACTTCAAAGTGGTTGCGGAATAGTAATGAGCATACATATCTGATCCTTGACAAGGCACAGCTGGATGGGAAACATGGACTGTTAAGCTTTTTGAGATGCATTCCTCAGATACTGGATCTCATAATGGAATTTTGTGGGAAGTATATGGTTTGCTCTTTACCTCCTAAGAAATGATGATTCTTTGAAGTACTGGGAGGAAGAAAGAATGTTAACTCAGAATTCTATAATCAGCTAAAATATTCCTCAGGAATGAAGGCAAAATTAAAATATTCTCAAATAAAGAAAAACTAAAAGAATTAGCAGACTTGCTCTAAAGGAATGCTAAAATTCTTCAGGCTAAAGGGAAATGCAAGAAGGAAACATGTATTTTCATGAATGCAGTGAAACATAAATGGAAATGGAAAGGTAAGTATAAAAGATTTTTTTTCCTTTTGAGTTCTGTAGGACTGCTGAAATCAAAAATTATAAAGTCATCTGATGGGGTTTCCAATATGTATTGTACATGCAGATACAATATATATACCAACTATGGCATAGAGGTTGTGGGAAGTAGGAGACAATGGTAAAATTACATGGTTGCAAGGCTTCTTTCTACATTTTACTTGAAGTGGTATAATATTAATGCTAAGTAGACTGAGAAAGTTCAGGTATGTATTATATATTGTAATCCATAGAGCAACTACAAATAAAATTACAAAGGAATATACTTTAGAATACAATATATAAATTAAAATGGAATATTAAAAGATGTTCAAATAATCCAAAAGAAGGCAGTAAAGTAGTAGCATAAAAACAAAAATATGGGGGACAAACAGAAAATCAATAATACAATGGTAGGCCTAAATCCAACCATATTAATAATTACATTAAGTGTAAATCATCTAAACACAGCAATTAAAAGAAATTAAAAAACAGACAAATCCACAATTATATTTGGAGACGTCCATGCTTCTCTCCCAGCAACTGATAGAACTAGTAGAGAAAACCGATGATAACAGAAGACTTAACACCAATATCACCAACTTGATGTAATTAACATTTATAGAACATTCCACTCAACAATAGCACATGAAACAATCTTTCACAAGCACACATAGGACATTCACCAAGATTCTCTGGACCAACACAAACCTTAAATTGAAAAAAACTGGCCGGGCGTGGTGGCTCACACCTATAATCCTAGCACTCTGGGAGGCAGAGGTGGGTGGATTGTTTGAGCTCAGGAGTTCAAGACCAGCCTGAGCAAGAGCAAGACCCCGGCTCTACTAAAAAAATAGAAAGAAATTAGCTGGACAACTAAAAATATATATATTTATAAAAAAAATTAGCCAGGCATGGTGGCACATGCCTGTAGTCTCAGCTACTTGGGAGGCTGAAGCAGTAGGATTGCTTGAACCCAGGAGTTTGAGGTTGCTGCGAGCTAGGCTGACACCACGGCACTCTAGCCTGGGCAACAGAGTGAGACTCTGCCTCAGAAAAAAAGAAAAAACTGAAATTTTAAAAGTATGTTTTCTGACCACAGAATTTAAAAGGGCTATATAGTAGCTCACTTTATCTCTCTGTGTGTTTTCACTGTTTCACTTGTCAATTTTACACCTCCAGAGTATATTGCTACATAATCAAGTTGACAAAATAGGAAAAGCAGACTGAAGTTATTTATGGAGAGTTCTGTAGAAAAGATTGTGGTCTTTTTTAGAAAGCCATAGGGAGTCATGATGGTTTATTTGCAAATAACTTCAAAGCTCAATAGAGAATGTTTTGGGGCACAATACACAATATCAGTTATCATTATTTTCAATGGAAATAAATCCAAAAGGCAAGTAACTGTCATTATAATTCTAATGTATTAGAATGGAATAATAGTTTCATCCTGGATATTTCACTTCTTGACTTTAGAACTGTTCGGATGCAATTATTTAATTTTGAAGCATTCCATTTTTTCTTTGATTTATAGCCTAAGAGAATCACTATTTCTGTATTTCTTTTAAAACATCCTTCTTTCAGTAACCAGTCCTTGAGCAATGAGTTTGGTCATTTAGATGTCTAACACATTTTAAACACTGAAAAATATTGCAAACACCTTTGAAAGCAAGACAAGATACTTAAGACAAATGGCCACCAAATAAGGCAAATTATCAATTGTGAATTGGGTACTAAATGCTATTCCTGCACCAATGACTAGTGTCATGCATTCAACTACCAGGTATGGCATTTTCTGATACAACTCATGATTTCTTAAGGGCAGATGATCACATAACAAAAATCATATAATGCCATTAGCATTTTCTTATTAAAAAATAAATCTTAGAAGGCACAATATCCCTAGCATAATTTCTCCCTATCAAGGTCTACCTGTTAATATCTCACAGAACTCTGTGCTTGAAAACACAATTTGGGAAATACTGCCTTAAGGTTTACTTTGACTAGTAATTCAATGTTGTCTTTTTTTAAATTCCCTGCTCTGGAGAAACAGAGTGTTCTGAAACTGCTAAAAAACACTGGCTCAATAAAAATATTTAGAAACATAGACACCCCCCGCATCCGAATGTAAGATGAAAACCAGAGTTTAAGGGGGCAAACGAAAGAAAGAAACACAGGAAATAGAGAAATACAGTCAAGTTAAAACTATGACCACATAGAAGAATGGATCTCATTTATGATTGGGTTATGGACGTATATCGTTTGAGAAGACTGCTATTGGTCAGTTTTTTGCTTTGGGTGATAAATTGTATTATTTCTAGGGTGGGTCACTTCCAAATCCTCTATTCCTTAAAAATTCAAAGGGAAACCGACGCTGAAGCGCTTGTATCTCAGATTTCTAATCACTGCTCCTATGCTTTTTCAATACAATGAAAGACCACTAGGGGGAGGAAAACGTACAGTATCAGATCCTTATCAGTAGTGCCCTCAAAAGTCAAAAGTTCCCATTACTCTCAAACAAAAACAGACTTCTAAGGTACGCAGCACCAAGATACCACTTTGAATCTAATCTATAGCCAACATGGAATTTCTGAAGTCTTTGTTGGCTTTACACGAAAAAAGCACGTCTTCTGAATAGAGCTGAATCCTACAACCTGATTAAAATCAGAAAAACAATAACAAAAATGGGAGTTTAGCAAAAGGTCTCCCCCGAAGTGAGTCAGGATTGCAGAGGGCGGTGGCAGCGCATTTCTAGATGCGTGACAACTTAAACCACTGTGGGCAGAGGACGCGCAGCAACTCTTCGTAAAAGGCCTTCTTTCTAGAATCCATAATCACTCCGGTTAGCCACTGCGCCCCTTTCTCTCGCCCCCAAACTAATCTCGCTTCTTCTCGTAAAAGTGAATGAACTCATTTGTTCCCAATATTCGTTTCCATATCTCTACCCTAGCCAGCCTGCTGCTCGTAGAAACAAATATACGACACGTACTGTGTTGTAGGAAAACACAATACCCTCATTACTGCAGAAGACGGAGCATTCAACTGACACAAGTCAGAACAGCAGCCCCAACAGCTCCCCAACTTCGGGCGGAAATGCAAGGCGCAAGCGCAGTAGCACACACTGTTACCCGACTTGCCCACTTCCCCCTCCTCCTCCTCTCAATCTCACTTCCTCTCCTTTGCATATCTGCTTCCGGGGCATTGTAGGCTCGGCCCCTCCTCGGCTCTGCCCTCATCTGCTGGGGGGGGGGGAGTCTAGGGGGTGGGGAAGAGTTCGTTGTTTGTTTACACGATGTGAGCGGAAAAAGAGACCAATAAAGTTTATTCTGGAAACAAAAGGAAAAAAAACAGAGGCGACAGAGAAAGGAGACGGGGGCGGGGGCGTGTGGCGGGGGCTAGCGAGGAGAGGGAGCGAGAAGGAGAAAGCGGCAGTTCCGGTGCCGCCGCTGCGGCCGCTGAGGTCTCGGGCTGCTGCTGCCGCGGCTGCTGGGGCTGGGGCTGGGGCCGCCGGTGAGGCAGGGCTCGGGCCCGGCCGGGCAGCTCCGGAGCGGCGGGGGAGAGGGGCCGGGAGGCGGGGGCCGTGCCGCCCGCTCTCCTCTCCCTCGGCGCCGCCGCCGCCGCCGCCGCCCGCGGGGCTGGGACCCGATGCGGTTAGAGCCGCGGAGCCTGGAAGAGCCCCGAGCGTGAGTAGAGCGCGGACTGGCCGGGAGCGGGCGCGGTGGGATGGGGACAGGGTGGGTGCTGGGGACTCCCGGGCGCGCCCGCCGTACTGGGCGGGGGCTGCCGGCCGGTCGTCTCCCAGCGTCGGCCCGCGGCGGAGTTCGCCTGCAGTCGCCGCTCCCTCTCGCTCGCTTGCCTCTGGCCTCTCCCAGCTGCAGAGGCGAGGGCTCGCCGCTCCCTCTCCTTTCTACCTCTGGCTGTCGCCTAGCTCTTCGTTTCCTTCCTCTGCTCCCATTTTTGGGGATGGGGCGGCTGGTGGCTGAGGAAGTGCGCCCAGGGCCGCCGCCCCGGCCGCGGTGGCTCAGTCTCCCGCGCCCCGCACGCCCACCCGGCCCGAGGGTGGCGGGGCTGCGGGCACCGCGGCGTGAGAGGTTCGGGCGCGGGGCCGCGAGCTGCTCCTGAGGGGCTGTCACGCCCGAGGACTCCGGCCCCGCCAGCTCGGCGGCCCTGCGTTCGCATATTGCTGGGTTTAAATCGCCCGGCAGGGGTATGGGAGGAAAACCGCTCCCCCCACCCCGCAGCTCCCCTCCCAACCTTCCTTTCGAGGTTGTTTTTTCCTTTTAACCGAGACAGTCAATCTTTGGATCTTTCATTCATAGACCTGAGACATTGTCTCATGTGACTTGTTTCTTTACTAAGTGTATTATGTGATGCCTGTTTTCATAGCTCCTGAGTGGCTCTGAAAGGTAGGGTAGCGCCCAGGATTGGACTATGTAAACACCAGACGTTCAGCCAGGGTGTTTCGACCGCGGCTTGAGGGGTTTATTTTAGGATGCTAAAGGAATAGTGGTGATGGTGGCCAACCATGTTACTGGACTTGGGAATCGAAAGCTGTTTTTTTGGATGTCAGTAATTGGGAAGCTGTTTTCATAGTTATTTAAAGGGTAAAAGGAGCACAAGACGGGGCTTTGTAGAAAACAGTCTGCATATTCTTTAATGAATTAAGAGTTGTGATTTCATCTTGGCGAAGCTTCCTCATTCCAGCACTGCGCCTTTGTGCACATGCAGGACCTGGGTTTTCGGGACGATATTATGAATTGTAGTTTGTGTGGCTGGGAAGAACCCCTAGAAAACTTGAGTAGGTAAATTCTAGGTAACTCAAGCAGTGATTTGTACTGCCACTTTTGAACCACTTCAGGCAATGTTGGTCTCATGTTTTCCTGCTTAGAAACTGGATTCTCTGGGTATTTGCCTTACATTGCATCGTACAGAATTTGTTTCTGTGCTGTATTGCGTGTTGTAGGAAAAGTCCTGGAAAATACTTAAGATACCGTGTTGCTAACTTAGTTTGGGTAAATCAAAACACATTGTGTTTTTATTAATGCGCTTTCAAAGCAACTGCAGCCTAAGGATTTAACATGTATGTTTTAAGATTTTTTAACTGAAGCGTTGAATTCTGGTTAACAGCATAGGTTTCCATCTAAACATCACATGTTCTGGAAAATTTTAATTATCAGATTAACTGTTCTGCAGTGTCATCAGCCAGAATTATCTGAAGAGGGCCGTGTGTGTGTGTGTGTGTGTGTGTGTGTGTGTGTGTGTGTGTGTGTAAGTTTTCCCATGTCACATTTTGGGACAAAATTAAATAAAATTTCATTCATAACTTTTTTTCTTGTGCGTTTTCAAAATAGAGTGCTCTCCTATTAAAATCACAAAATAGATAATTTAAAGAAATGATAGCACATCAAAGCATCATGGGGAAACTACAAGAAAGTAAATATTAATAATATTTTATTGTTGACTATGACTATAAAGTTTGAAAGACATTCCTGTCAGTTTTAAGTAACGAATTTAAAATGAGCCCCATATAAATGCAAAAGTGTTTCTATCTAAATTTTTTTTATTATAAGCAAACTGGACATAGCATTAAAAAGATGTCACTAAATACAAATAGTGTACTTAAACTGAAAAATTACTTCTTGAAAGTGTAAATTCTCATGGAACTAACTATATTATAAAGGGAGACTGTAAAAGTGCAGTAGCTTTGGCTGGCTCTCTGCATGGAACAGTTCTTCTGGAGGCAGAGCTTTATAAACTAAAGTTAAAAGCAAAAATACTTATATATTGTGAAATAGATTATAATTTTTTTCTAAAGTAGTTCACTTTGTGTGTAGTTTATTGCTTTTTAGTGCCCTTTACTGAATAAACATTTTTAAACAGTTGTGATTACCATTTAAAGGGCATTTGCTCTGTTGATCTGTTTATTTGAAGAGAGCTAACTTAATCCCATTTGATCTCTTTAGCAGCTAGTGTAGCATTAAAAGGATCAGTTCTCTATTATTTTATATCTTGAATTCCAAGGTAGGGGTGATTATTTAAATGAAATGTGTTTCTTAAGCATTATAAAAGATTTCCTCTCTGGTGAAAATGTTTATGATCTTAAACATTATTAACTTCAGAAGCATAAGTCTTAGAATATTGTGGTTTATATTTTATTAGCACGGTTAGCAGTTTTAAGCATCATTTATCTCGAGCTATATAACAATCCTGTGGACAGAGCAGGGTTACTGTCCCGAGGAAATGATATTCTAATCTAAGGTCAGACAGGTGGCAAGTGACAGACTCATCAACAAAACCAATGTTTTCTGACTCCTTTCATGCTACTTCTAATTTGCTGCAGCCTATTTTTAATTAGAACTAAAGAAACTAGGGCCCAGAGAGATTTAATTAAAATCATCATTTTCCTTATTTGCATTAATACGTTTGTTTATTTAATTCACTTCACAACTTAAACAGTGGTTTTCAATCCTGGCTACACACTAGAATTATCCAGAGAACTTTTTAAAAATACCAGTACCAGGGTCTTATCCCCAAAGATTCTGATTTAATTGGTCTGAGATGGAGCCTAGACATGTATGTTTTGTTTGTTTTAAGGTTCACCAGGTAATTCTAATAGAAAAGATTAGAAAAACAAGGACCGGTGCAATTTGGTCCTTGCTTATCTCTCTAGGTGCATTTCTCCTCCCTACTCTTATGGCTTCCCTGACCCTTTCTGCTCTCATGTGCAAATACTGTTTGTACTTGAGACATCTGCACACTCCATCTCCTTCCTTAACTAGCTGACTCCCACTCATCTTTTACATTCACTCCTTTGAAAAGTGTAGTCTGGGTTAGGTGTCCCTGCTTCCTGTTACCATAGCATCTTGTACTCCCACTGTCATAGAATTGACCTCACTGCGTTGTAATTACCTGTTTGTTTTTCCATATTCTCCAGTGATGTATAAATTCTATGAGGATAGGAACTCCTATCTTACATACTGTCCAGTTATATTGTTATTGCCAAGCATGGCAACCCATACATTATAGGCACTGGACTGAACAAATAAATATATTAGAGATAGACTTCTTTATAACATGTAATGATTCATGAGCACCAATTAAGTTTTTATTCTTGCCAAATACATTTAATATGTTTGGTCACCAATAATGTACATCCCTGAAATTGCCACACATATGAATTTTATTTGGAGACAATTGAGATGTTATATAAACTATATCAAGAGTGACATTTCACCCCAGACACAGAGAGAGGCAAAAATAAGGAGCATTATTGTACATAGTACTGCACTGGAAATCAGAAGACTTGAATTCACATCCCTGTTTCACCACAGACATTTGGGCAGGTCTCAATCTCTTTGGGCTACATCCTCCTCTGTAACATAGAGCAATCGTTGCTATATATGGTCAGTGATGTAGCTGTAAAATTTTATGAGTGTTTTGAAATCTGACCCACCTTAGTTCAAAACCTGGTTCTTAAAATTACTGGTAGGATTACTTTGAACAGGTTTGCTAATCTATATAATCAATGGACTTTTTGTTGAATTAAATGAGGTAATATAGATCCAAGAGAGTTCTTTACCTGGGATCAGATGCTTAATGTTCGTTTCCTTTCACCTTAGGAAGTGTTAGATCTCATGAGCAGACTTATCTGAGATAACAGAAGAACACAGTTTATGTAATAAGTCCTATTTTCTACCTTGCTGACTGCTAGCCCTGCAGGTGTGTCTAGGTACCAAAAACCACTATGGCATTTGGTTTCATTTTCTTAGAACCCAATTGCACTGCCAAATACCCAGGCGTTAGTCAACCTACTTGGGAAATAATTATGCCTGAAAGTTTGAACCATGATAGCAAGTGCCAAGCTATTAATGCATATTATAATATATAATTATATTTAATATATTATATAATACATAATATGTTGGAGGGGAAAGTCTAAACCTAAACTGATGACCTAATATCATCTCCAAAGATGAGTAACATCAGATTTGATCATTCTAAAAGAAGGGAACAAATGAAAATTAAGGATGATTTATAAAAGAAGACCCAGAGATTTTGGTGAAATCTGTTTACCAAATCTTAAAATTCAGAGACCATTATTAATATTGTATTCCCAGTTGACAAAATATAGGAAAAATTAGTTTTCTGGTCAGGACCAATTCTAGAATATAGACACAAAGACTGTTCCCCATGTCAGATTAGCAGTTCCAGATACCAGTTAGCAGACTGAGTTGATGTTTTTCTCTATTTGGGAGCCGTGTTTCTTAATTTTTATGTAATGCTTTTAGCCTTTATTTATTTGGTGGTATTGAGAGTAACCTTACATATATGACATAAATATAGGTTGAACATCCCTAATCCGAAAATCTGAAATCCAAAATACTTTAAAAGCCAAAACTTTTTGAATGTTGATATGATGCCGCAAGTAGAACATTCTACACCTGACACCTTTGCTTTCTGATGGTTCAGTGTACACAAACTTTGTTCCATGCACAAAATTATTTAAAATATTATATAAAACTGCCTTCAGGCTATGTGTATGGGGGTATATTAAATATAAATGAATTTTGTGTTTAGACTTGGGTCCTATCCAAGGACCTATGAGGTCCTATGAGATATTTGCATATCTCATAGATATGCAAATATTAAAACATTCAAAATCTGAAGCATTTAGAATAAGGGATGGTAAGCCTGTAATATTATTCTGCTAAAGTCTCTTATTACCGATCTTATTTTTTTATAAATCAAATTTGCTTGCCTGAGTTTCCCCTTAAGTTTATTGAAAAGTGAATTTTATAAACAACTTATCTGGAAGAAATACTATAATAAAAATTAAAACCTGTGTATAGGAGAAACTGAAATGTTAGGATGGAAAAGAGAAATATGAGGCATCATACAATGAAGTCTGAGGATTCAGACTAGAGATTTCCATCATTCAAAAAGATTATTCAACTTTGGCTATACTGATAGTGTTTTGTAGCTATACAGGTTATTTACATAACATAACCCTTTATCATATGGATCAGTTGATCCTGGTTAAGGACTTTTTAGGTGTTCATTCTTCCCCTCCCCACCTATATAGTTTAGAGAGTTTAAAGTTAAAATGCTCCAATAAAGAGGTTCTGAGTTTGTATTAAAAGTAGGGGCATAGAGCTATCATTTTCTTCAAGTTGAATATTTCTTAAATTGAAGCTGTTTTTAGTATATATTAGGGAGCTCTGGTATGCCTAAGGGACTAAATTCCAATCCCAGACTGCTACTTTGTATTTGTATGTGGTAGGGGCCAGATTATATCACATTGTTGCCTGTTTTTCTACATTGATACAATAGGAATTATAATGTGTTGCTTGCTACATAACTCATACAATTAATGAGATAATTTAAATGATAATTTAAATTGCATCAAACTAGGCAAAAATGTATGCAAATTAGTTGTTATTTTAAATATATACCTAGTACAAGATGATGTTTTATATTTGACTTGACAATTAAATATTCGTTTCTTCTGTGTCATTTTGGTGGCTAGCTTGATAATTTATCTGAATTGTACTCATATAGAAGAGGTTAAGTTTTAATAATTTAGCATATATTTAGCAATTGTTACAAAGGAGTCATATCAGGGCCAGCCAGCATTGCCATTTGAAATAAATGTGGTATTAAAAAAATTGTAAGAATTTTTAGATAGGATACTTATCAGGTACACTTCAGATTTTACATATTTGTGTAATAGAAGGCAAAGAAGTGTGATGTGATAAAAGCCATGTAGGAATAGAATTATTCTGCTTTCCTCATAACTCCCTTTCCTAACTCACCAGGGGTGAGTAGGCTCAGTGGAGAAATGTGTCTTATAAGTACAACAGAAATATACAGCAATATTATGAAGAGGATTTTAGACATAGATTTTTGAATGGGAGGAGACCATGCTGTGTTCATTCTTGTATCTTCGTGTACCTAGCATAGGGCCTGAATGTAGGTGAGCAGAAAGCATTGATCTTTTTGAAGTAGAATCATATTTTTAAATCAAAATACTGTCTTATATCATTTAGGAGCTATACACTTTACCTAAAAAACAGGTAGATTTCTATATGCCAGCTGTAGTTGATTATTTATTGAGTATAGATTTGAAGTACACTCAGCCTTCTATATCCATGGGTTTTTGCATCCATGGATTCAACCAATCCCAAATTGAAAATATTAGGGGAAAAAACTGGATAGTTTCATCTGTACTGAATATGTGCAAGTTTTTTCCCCTTGTCTTTATTCACTAAACAATGCAGTGTAAGAATTATTTATATGGCAATTACATTGTACTAGATATTGTAAGTAATCTAGAGATGATTTAAAGCAGTGGTCCCCAACCTTTTTGGCACCAGGGACTGGTTTCATGGAAGACAATTTTTCCATGGGTGAGAGTGGGGGTGGGGTGGGGTGGGAGCAGCTCTGGCGGTGATGCCAGCGATGGGGAGTGGCTGTAAATACAGAGGGAGCTTCACTTGCTGCCTGCAGCTCACCTCCTGCCGTGCACACTTCCCCCCCCAACCCCCCATGTTTTCTAAATGTCCTAAAAATTCCTAAGACAATTTTTCCAAGGATGGGGATGGGGCAATCAGAACTCTGCAGCAATGGGTCCGGTCTGCGGCTGGGGGTTGGGAACCGTAGATTTAAAGTATATGGGGGGATGTGTGTAGGTTATATACAAATACTACACCATTTTATATAAGAGACTTGAGTATCCATGGATTTTGGTTTCTGTGGGTGGTCTTAGAAGCAATCCCCCATGGATGCTCAGGGAAGATTGTGTATAAGAAACACTTTTTTGTAAGTTGTTAACTAGTTGCTTATTTCTGTTGCTATTTGGAGACACTTTTAAACAAGATTGATAGGTTAAGGGTAGGCTGTGTGCTATGTTGAAAAGAACATTAGATCAAGAATCAGAAAATATTCCTTCTGCATTCATATATTAACTAGCTGTTTGGCCTTAGATCTTGACCTTTCAAAGCTTATTCTTCACCTGCAAGATTTCTAGGTTTCTTTACAGTTCCCAAATGTTATGAGATTCCTTGTGTTTTAAAGTCTGTTTTTTATTTCAGGGAAGAGTAAATAAACCACTCCCTAGAGGGAGGATAGTCTATCTCAGTTTGTTGTATTTTCAGAAGCTAAGATCTTTTTGTCTGCCTGTTTATCATAAATTTACACATATTTGAAAGCCTTCATGTGAAATTCTGTAGCAGAGAAAAGCTAAGCTGCTACTGGAAAAGAATGGAGTGGAAGGATTTTTTTTTCTTTCTTTCTGAAACTATTAGTAATTTTGGAGAATCAAACTTACTGCAGGCATGGTCATTTTGGTTACTGGCACTTTGAGTAATTAAATGACAGGCATTGAGAGTAGGTCATCTGCATACCAGTTGCTAGGGTTATGAAGGCCAGAAGACTTGTCACAGCACCCTTAATAGCCACTGGCCATCATCCTTACTTGTTAAAGACTTCTAGGAAAGTATGTTCCATAATTTCCCTTGGTAACTCATCCCACTAGATGGTTTTCAGAAAATGTGTTCTAATCTTAGAAACATAATTCCAGAGGCATAGTAAGCCTCGTTTTTTTTGGTCTGTCCTCAGTTGTTTAGACAAATGTGTGGAAAGATGACAAAAATCATTGTCCTTGATTGGAAGGCAATGATGTTTACACTATTGATTTGTTCTATTAATGCTCAAATTATTTACCTTCAACTTTTGGATATTTTTTAACCAGCAAACCGCTCGGGTAATGAAATGTTATTTTGAGTATGTACTCATTTTTCAACAAGCTAAGCAGATTTTTGTGGCTTATTTTTCTTTGAGAGATCTTGCTTTTCAAAGTACTTTTTGTGATAGACTTATTGCAAGTCTAGACCTGAAAGTGCTATTGTATTTCAAAGCCACTGACTACTTTTAGCCTAAAAGTGACTGAATTGTATTTTTTTCCTTAGGAGGTTAACTTCTTGACAAGTTCAAAAACCTTGGAATTTTTTTGTAAATCAGCCACTTCTGTCAATATAGATTTATGGAGGATATCACCAAATGTAAAGCAGCATTAATGAGAAAAATTGTGGGAAAAATATTTAAATTAGGCACTAGTTATAAACTCCAATCTGAAATGAAACCATACATGACAACAGGGATAGGAAAGAATTATATTTTGACTCTCACTTTTATACTTACAAATATTAAGACATAGTAACATTATTTTAAATTTATTTGCCTTATAAAGATTTCCTTAAATCTATTGGCTGTTACTGTTTGCATTTGAGACCATGATAGGCAGCATCTTAAAGTATTTATAAAAGTGATGTTTATAATCTGTTTTCCAAGTATATACCATTGAACATGACTTTTTCAAAGCAGTTTCTGTACTTGATAATAACAATGGTAGCAAAACTCAAAGAAATTTAGAATGTTAGTAATTTTATAGTATGGAGACTTGTTGGTTGGTTTTTCTTCACTAGAAATAACCAGCTTTCAGATTTCTTAGTGATATTGTGACTCTCAATTTCCTCAAAATCATTTTGATTTAACTCTACTGTTGTTCAGCTACTGAAGCACAGCTAAATGTATCATGCTATTGCCTTTTCCTTCCCCTCCCTCCCTCCCTGCTCTCTCTCTCTCCTTCCTTCCTTCCTTCCTTCCTTCTTTCTTCCTTCCTTCTCTTTCTTTCTTCTTTCCTTCCTTCCTTCCTTCCTTCCTTCCTTCCCTCTCTCCCTCCGTGCCTCCGTCCGTCCCTCCCTCCCGCCCTCCTTCCTTCCCTCTCTCTCCCTCCCTCCTGCCGTCCCTCCCTCCTTCCCACTCTCTTCCTCCCTCCCTCCCTCCCTCCCTCCCTCCCTCTCTTCCTTCCTTCCTTCCTTCCTATCTTAGTATGGGGTGATTTTAAAGATATGTCCACCAAATTCTGTGATACTTACCCCCTTAAGTGGTAGAGCTCAACTCCGCTTCCTTTGACTACAGGCTGGAATTAGTGACTTGCTGCTAGCAAGGAGAATACAGCAGATTTGATGGGCTGTCACTTCCAAGGCTAGGTTATAAACAAACTGCATCTTCCTTTCTTTTTGTCTTTCTTGCTTGCTTGCTTTTCTTCCTTTCTTTCTTTCCTCCCTCCCTCCCCCTCCTTCCTAACTTCTTTCCTTCCTTCCTTTCCTTTCCTTTCCTTTCCTTCCTTCCTTTCTTTTTTAGTATAAATATTAGACATGTAAGTTAGTCCACTCCTCCTGCAAATAGTTTTTTTCCCAGCCAAAATTTGGGCAAGTAACCTGACAACAGGACAGAATATTTGAAGTCAGGACTGTCTTAGAAAATCCATAAAATATGGTCAGTGTACTTAGGCTTTTTAAAATTTCTTTTTCTTTTCCTAAAATATGTCATAATGGTTAAGAGCATGTTCTGTAGAGCCAGATTGTCAAGATTACTAGTTTTGTAACTTTGGGTAAGTTATTTAATCTGTTAAATATTCTCTGGGTAATAATTATGTCCTTGCTTGTAAACAAGGGATAATAAATACCTACATTATAATATTGTGATGAGGATTAACTGAATAATACATGAAAGCATTTAGAACAGTGCCTAGTTTATAGTAAGCATTCAGTAAATATCCCTGAACTCCTTGAGAGTACGAACCATGTATTCATCAATTTATTTGGGGGCTTTAATATTATGTAGTGAATTGAATTCTGTCCACTCTGAGAATTTACTAGAGGATCCAGTTTCTGGATAGTGAACAATAAGGTTGCCTTCTAACAACCTTAGAGTAGTCTTAAATTCTTTACATTATTGTTTGCTTTTTGTTATATTAAAACTGTTAAAATTTCATTCTAGTTCTAGGAATCTGAATTCAGTTTCATACCTAATCTTTAGAGAAGTTAGCATATGGAGATTTAATGTAATATGGATCAGGAATTAACGGACAGAAGGTATTAAGTAAATGGATGTACATTTTTCACATCTAGTTTGAGTTTCTTTTGGATTAAATTTTTTTGCTGTCCATTCTTGGAATCTCTGAATCCCCAACCGATATCTTAATGGCATTCTGCATTGAGGCAGTATTTGTTTTGCACTACTTGGTATTTCCTTCCCGTCTTTCTTCATACTCTAAAGACAATAGTTGTGTCATATTGTCATATAGTCCCTATGTTACATGGCTTTTAAAGACTTCTCATATCCGGTTTTAAAACTGCTTGTATCTTACTTGCCCATTCTACTTGCTGTAAAATCTTTATTGAATATAATATTTAACTTTTTTGTATATCATTCTGTTTGTTACCTCATGTACACTGACTGGACATTGTGTAAACCTCATAGCTCATTTATGTGAAAACAAGGAAAGCAATCGTGTTTTCATTATTTCCATAAGTTCAATCTGAGTCTTTGTCTTTACCAAGATAGCTACCTGGTGCCACTGATACAAGTTTCTGTAGCATCATCTACCTGGTTTCAGTACCTTATATAAATGAGGCTATTAGCTCATATTTACATTTATGGTAAACGTATATATGTATATGCTTTCTGGGGTTTTTGTTTGTTTGTTTGTTTTGAGACAGAGTCTCACTCTGTTGCCCAGAGTGCTAGGATTACAGGGCTGAGCCACCCCACCCAGCCTGTATATGCTTTCTTACTTCTTGCTTTTTAGCAGTTTTGGCTAGACTGTTCTGAATGGTCACATAAGATAACTTATTCTTCTTAAGTTGGTGATCCTATAGTCTATATTTGTCATAAACCAGGATAATAATAATATCCACACACTTTTAAAAAACTACATATAACTTATGTGAAAATTGCTTCAGGGAGTATCTGTGATTTGGGGTATAATTGTTCAAAGTTTTTCATTGTTACTTGCATTTAAAGAATGGTTTTTATAAAACATAGTTCCAAACATTTTTTCATGCATGTAAAACTGTATAGAATATAGTGTGGTACGCACAATGAAAAAAATAATGTGACATTGGATT
This sequence comes from Lepilemur ruficaudatus, assembly GCA_963574885.1. NCBI lineage: Eukaryota > Metazoa > Chordata > Mammalia > Primates > Lepilemuridae > Lepilemur > Lepilemur ruficaudatus. The sequence goes on along the minus strand of CAUYRT010032471.1, from coordinate 37,023 downwards.
GCCCTAGTACTGACCAAGAGTTTTTTTTCCATACAGTGGGTTTATTACTAACTTAGGCACTGAAACTAAGAATTAATTACATATTTTTAAATAGCATCACAAAGAAGTATAGCTGAAAAGCTGTGTAAGAAAGCTATCCTGATTTTCTAAATGTACGTATGAGTATGTGTATTTTGGGTTCCCCCAAACCCAAACTTTAATATCATGGATCTGAGGAAGGGCAATATTATGGACTTTTTATTTATTATCTCCCTTAATCCTTACAATAACACTTTGGTACACATGTAGGCGCTCCGTTTTAAGGATTAGGAAACTGAAGTCCCACATCTAATCAGTACAGTGGAATCTCATCACACTTAATTTGCATGAAATCAATTATATATACTCAGCCAAACATAAAAACATGACAAAAATAATACAGTCATGCATCACTTAATGATGGGAATATGTTCTGAGAAATGCATCATTAGGCAATGTCGTCATTGTGCAAACATCATAAAGTGTATTTACACACACTGAGATGATATAGGCTACTACATACCTAGACTATTGGTATAGCCTGTTGCTGCTAGACTACAAACCTGTACAGCATGCTGCTGTACTAAACACTGTAGGCAGTTGTAACACAATGGTAAATATTTGTCTATCTAAACATAGAAAAGTTACAGTAAAAATACAGCATAAAAGATAAAAAAAAAAAGATGTACCTGTATAGGGTACTTACCATTAATGGAGCTTGCAGGACTAGAAGTTGCTCTGGGTGAGTCAGTGAGTGGTGAGTAATGTCAAGGCCTAGGATATTACTGTACACTACTATAGACTTTATAAACACTATACCCTTAGGCTACACTAGATTTTTTTAAAAAGCCCGGTGCAGTGGCTCATGCCTGTAATCCTAGCACTCTGGGAGGCTGAGGCGGGAGGATCGCTTGAGATCAGGAGTTCAAAACCAGCCTGAGCAAGAGCAAGACCCTGTCTCTACTAAAAATAGAAAGAAATTAATTGGCCAACCAAAAAATATAGAAAAAATTAGCCGGGCATGGTGGCGCATGCCTGTAGTCCCACCTACTCGGGAGGCTGAGGCAGAAGGATTGGTTGAGCCCAAGAGTTTGACGTTGCTGTGAGCTAGGCTGATGCCACGGCACTCTAGCCCGGGCAACAAAGTGAGACTCTGTCTCAAAAAATAAAATAAAATAAAATCAAGTTATTGCACTGCAATATTGTGACAGTACATCAGGCAATAGGAGTTTTTCAGTTCCATTATAATCTTCTGGGACTACCATCATGTATGCAGTCTGTCATTGACTGAAATGTTGTTATGTAGCACATAACTGTAATTTAAATATTATAGTCACATTCCACTACTAAGCTTTTGCTTCAGAGTAGACATGAGATTAAAGTTGTGAATTTGCTGTACCTTCATTTGGTCTCAGTACCTAAGTATGGACATCTCCCTGTGTTATGTGATTCTGTTATTCAGACATACATAATCTTTATATAGCATGGCCCCTGATACCCAGCCTCTAGTATTCAAACAGCAATTTATTTGAATGTTGGAAGAGAAACTGATGTTTAGACTTGCTGAGCAATTGTGTTGGTCTCCAAGGTGGCCTGTAGATATGGCCACAGCAAGCTACCATTTGTGCATATGTATCTTCTTGGATACGCACATGCATACACCCACACGTATAAGCCCACAACATTTTAAATTCTACATGTATTTTATATATCACTGTTATGATTTTATCACTGTATATACATCATATCTTTGTACAAAACATATTTCTGTACAATGTGGTATACAAAAACCGTATACATTGTAAGTGGCTTAAATTTTTCAAGGAAAATGTTGTTTCTGTGCAACTGCAGATTATATTTGTTTGCACAAGCTCATTTCTGGAACATAGCACCCTGGAAACATCTCTACCAGTCACTAGCCATTCAATTAACAACTTTTCAGACTCATACCATAAGTAGTTTGTTCAATGTCACATAATTAGCTGGCAGGTTAGTATTCCGGTTCCAATCTAGAATTATAAGCAAATGTACTGTTTCACTCCATCAAACCTTCCTTTCTTCCCCAGTGTGAGAGAGATCATGTCTTCTTGGCCCAGTAGCCATGTCTTCTGGCCAGCAACCAAGAATGGCACATGAGGCTCAGGGTACCTTTGTCTCTTTACAAAGCTCTAAGGGAAGTGCTTCTTCCCCACACAGATCAGATAGGACATAAACTGGTTGTTTATACGAAGAGAATGAATATTACATAAAGAAGTGAGAATAACATGTAGATTTATCACCTTATTTGCATTTCTGTCTTCTAGTCTTTACATTTTTGTAGGCAAAGGGGCCAGCAGAAACCTCAGTATTTTTGTAAAATAAATTCTGCCTAGTATGGTTGAGTTTCCTTTAGCAAATTCATAGACTATTATAAAAGAACAGATAGGAGAAAGAAACATAATATTAATGGGAAGTTCAGGGGTCATGGACCAGATGTTATGAGATAGTCGTAATTCCTAATATTCTATTTCTATTATTATTCTAATATGACTCAAGAGTAGAGTAATTTGGGAAATGATACAGATTTTTCAAAAATGCCTTCAAAATTTGGGCTGAGAAAATTATGTATATTTATATTTTAAAAAGTAAGTAGCTGAATGCTTAATTACTATTTTCCATTTATCCAATAAACCCCATGTTTGGCAGTGTGGTAGACCCTTGGTATATAATGGTGAACAACACAAACATAGTCTCTGATTGTTCAGAATCAGTATGTTCCCTGAAAAATCTCTTAAATCACCAATAAAGTAGTGTACATTTTTTTTAAAAAAATTTAATCTTTCTTTTATAATTTTTTGGCCATGTTAATCTTTTCTGTATCATTCCAATTTTGGTATATGTGCTGCCAAAGCAAGCACTGTATATGGTTTTTATATGTCACTTTGTACAGAAATATGTTTTGTTCAGAGATATAATGTATGTACAGCAATCTAAAATACATGACAAAGTTATATATGCAGTATATAAAATACATGTAGTATTTAAAAGAGTGTGGATTTGTGTGTGTATGTGTGTGTCAAAGAGAATGTACATGCACAGCTAAAAGTTCGTTGTGGCCATATTAAGCCATCTTTGCATTTTTAGGATGATTTCTAGTTGTAAATCATAAAATACACTTAAGATACTATTGAATTATGTTTGCTCCCATATTATTTAAAGTTGCTGTTTTATTTGAGTTCTGCATTCTTAAAGTTTGTTTGCACCAATACAATAAGACATGAATTAGAAGACGAATATTGAAAAAGAAGCTGCAAAATTCCCACCCTGGGTGTGATATAACTGAACTCCTAAGAAAACCAAAAATCAACTGAGAGATTGTTAGAATGAATATGAATATAGAATAACTAGATGTAGGGCATATATTTAAAAATCAAAAGTTCTTTTTTATGATAGCAGTAATTGTTTAGAGAACCTAATAGAAAAAGAAATCATTTATAACAGTAATAGAAAATATAAAATTATGTATGAACCCATATGAAGAAACCTAAAAAACTCTATTGGTATATATAGGGGAGAGGATTATTGCATTATTATCATGTTCCTGAATGGGAAGTCCAGCTATTACAAATATCAGTTTTTCTCACTAATTTGCAGGTTTAGCGTAATTCTCTTTTTAAGAAATGTGTTTGAGAAATTAACAAGATAATTTTTAATTTGTCTGAAAGACTATAAACAGGTAAAAGTGAGATAACTTTTAAGTGAAAAACCAAGAACAATGATGGAGAGCTAACTTTATAGATATCGGATATCAAAACATACTATAAAGAGTAAATAAAAGAGTTGGATACTGGCATAAGCATTGATAGTAAGTTGGTAAAAGGGAATAGAAATACCAGAAACAGACACACTAAATATGATAAAGGACTCATCAGAAATCAGGAAAAAAAAAAGAAAGGCTTAATAAATGTTTTAGAGAATGTTAAATACTTAGGAAACCAGTCATTTGAATCTTTATCTCTTAAAATCCAGGTAAATTGAAGAATTAAATGAAAAAGAGTATCCTTAGCTAGTCTCATTTTTAAAAGATATTTATCTGGATGGGGAAATACCTTCCAAATTCTGAAGAATTAGAAGTACTTATAAGGGGAAAAAAGTTCATTACATTTGACTCTTAAATAAAACATTGACATTTATTCTATCTCCTTCTCCCATCTCCTCTTCCCCACCCCCTTACAAATGAACAGATTAAAAGATGTGCAAACCAGGATTAGAATTCTGCAAAAATTCAACAGATGTTTGTCTTTAAATTTTCAGCACAAATACTTTTAAAAAGCAGAAAGACCAGTGTGGATGAGTAAGCAAAGAACTTGATAAGTTGGGCTCATTTACTAAAGAGGAAATACAGTTAAAAGCATATGGGAAATGTGTTTCCCTGAAAGGTAATTGAAGAAGTGAAATTTTAAGATACAGTGATAATTTTACTTTTTGAGTTAGCGAAAGTATTTTTTAATGGTATCCTTGCTGGTTAAGGTGCCATGAAATGTGCTTATTCATTTATTTCTACTGGCAGTCTAAATTGAATTAACCCTTTTGGAAAGCAAGTGGGCAATTTTTATGCCTTTAAAATTAACTTAACTTTTGACCCAATAATTCCATTTGCAGCATTATATATAATAATTTACAACAGCTTAAACTGTTACATCTCTCATGGAAATAGGTAGTCAAAGAAAATGTGTTTATGAAGAATTTACAATAATTTGAGGAAATGTTTTTATAGTGAAACAAGCAATATACAAAATTATGTATACAATGTGAGTACTGCTACAGAAAACAAATAAACCAAAAAATATGCATAGAAATAAAAGCTGTAAGAAACTACATCAACGTGGCTAATAATGGTTGTCTTAGGTGCATTTTTCTGTTTTGTTTTCCTCATTCATCTATGCACCATTGTACTTACAGACACAGTCCCAGGCCCATACTCGATAGTCAGTGCTTAAGTGAGTGAATTTCTATTTAAAAAATGGGTTACTTTTGCATTGAAAGAAACATGAATACAATCCCCATCTTAGTTAAGAAAAGGAGAAGTGTGGGAAGCACTCTAGAAAGGAAACTGATTAATAATACCCGACACTTAGATTTTGTTTTAGAATGTTTTCACATCTCTATTTTATGTGATCCTTTTCTGTTCTAATTTAATAATATAATTAATTGCGTAAGTTAGATATTTCTGTTAACCTTGACTCTGCCCTTTCTGACCTGCCAAATCCAACTGATCACCAAATCTTGAGTATTCTTTTTTAGAAATGTCTCTTGATTTTATTCCCATCTTTTCTCATAATCACTGTCTTAGTTTAGTCCTTTCCTGTGTTACTGAAGTATGCCAACCTGTCGCTCTACTTTTCTACTCTCCACCTCTTTTACTTTGTGCTTTTATTACTGCCAAAATGATCGGACATGTAGATAACTAAAATACTTTTATGTATGTGCTATAATAAATAGGTTGCATGGAAGAGAGCAGGAGAGAGAGTGACACTGCTTCCTCATTGCTGTTAAAATGATCATCCAAAAAAAAATGATCACCCTAAAATGCAAAATTGATCTGCTTAAAGCTTAGTAATTCCTGTGACCTGTATTGGAGCTTCTCAAACTTGGAGTGTATAAGAATCACCTGGGAGGCCTGGGCTCAGTGGCTCATGTCTATAATTCCAGCACTTAGAGAAGTGGAAGGATTGCTTGAAGCCAGCCTGGGCAACATAACAAGACCCCGTCTTTACAAAAAAAAAGAAAAAAGTCGTCTAGGGAACTTATTAAAATGCAGATTACCCAGACCCTAGAAATTCTGATTCAATGGTCCACAATCCTGGGAACCTGAATTTTATTATAATAAGCTTCCCTCTCATGATCCTCGTGCATGTGATCCTAGGAGAAGATGTTGAGGAACACTGACTCTGGGATAAAGTGCAATCTCATTAATTTACTGTAATTTTCCTCACAAGTTGGCATCAACCGACTTTGCTGTACTCATTTTCTATACTTTCCCTCATGGAACGCCTTACAACCTAGCCATTCTGAACTGTCTTACACTCACCTAGGAGTTGTGGACTCCTGTGCTTCTGCTTATGCTATTTCTGCTGTTTAGAGGCCCTTTTGCTATGGCTGCTCCTACTCAGTAACTTGTTGACCTGGCATGCTGTCTTCAGTTTATGTGTAATCTGTGTAAAGTATTCCTGGACTCACTCTTCTAGGCAGAGTCCATCTTTCCCGCCTATGTATTTCCATAGCCTGTGTTTTGCAACACACACATACTAAATTGTGCTTATTTACATACCTTCCTCACTAGACTGTGAGCCTCCTGAGGTCAGGGATGCCATTTTATTTATCTTATATCTCTAGCATAAGCCTGGCACATAATAATTGCATAGTAAATGTTTGTCAAATGATTAACAATTCAATAAAGAAGGCAGGAAAGGTGTGATTAGTCCTGTTTTTCAGTGAGGAAAATGAAGTCTTGAGAAATAAATACTTGCTCGTAGTTACCCAGCTTGTAAGTATAGACATGGAACTCACATTCAGATTATCTGGCTGCTTTTCTTGGTTTTGGTCTATATAGGAAAGGTAGACTGTCACTGTAAAATTACACCCTCCTTTTTCTAAGCATTTTTTTTTAGCTCAAATATTAATTGACCTTTTATCAGGTTTTGGGAGAAGGTGTTTTAATAAATTTTTATCATATTCACAATATAATGCCTGTTCCTTCAGGGCAAGAACGGATTGCTGTGTTTGTCTCACTTTCACATCTAACTTCCTGTACTCTGTTTCGTGAGGCTTATTTGTATCCCTTGCAGAAAACATAGTGCCTAATGGGATGTCCACAAATACTTGTTTAATTTAATTGAGCTGATATTTATGTAGGAAACATTTTGTTCTGTGACAATTAAGGCAAAAAGATGTATAAATATTCAAGTGGGTTTCTATTGTAGTTTTGAAAGCTCAATTTCCAAAGTTAGATGTGTTTAGCCTTGCTGTAGACTTCAGTCTTAAGGTGTTGATGGAAATCAACCACCAGCTGCAAAATTCAGATCCAGTATGCCATAGAATAAGTGTAGCCATGGTTTAAACGAAATGTTAGCAATGAAATATTTAGTAGCAACTGTTCTTTTAAAAGAAACATTTTAGATAATTAGAGTCATCTTGTAATATCCTTATACCCAGCTGTCAGCTTTTTACTTTTTAACTGCCAGTATTTCTGAAACTGAAACACAGAAAATGAAAATTAGGGTACCACACTTTGAAATACACTAAACACTTTAAAAAGTGTTACATTTTATAAGATTTCCAAATGGAGTTTCTCAGTGCCTCAAAAGATTTTCATAAAAAGCAAATACCTGTAATAACTCTCCCCAATATTAAGTTGAAATTCATACACACCTTAGTAAATAAAAGTATAGTATTTGAGAAATGGAAGAATTGCCTCTATTCATTGCTATTGGACTTGAAGATTATTAAAGCAAATTTGAGCATTCTAAGTTTTCTTTCCCCAGGTGGGGGTCACACATTTGCCCAGGCTGCTCTCAAACTCCTGGGCTCAAGTGATCCTCCCACCTCAGCATGTGCCTAGCTTCTAATTGCATTTTAAAATTTCTGCTACTGTTTCTTAATTTTGTTACCATGTTTAATCAGCATCTCACTGTCCTTCCGTTCTCCCTTTCTTTAGCTTTTAATATTATTATTCCACTTTTAAGATACTTAAGTCTCCATTTCTGTCACATCAACTTTCAGTAATATTTCTGATTCCTCACTATGTTAGACCATGATAATATTATAATACTACCCATTCTTCCTTTTAAGTCTCCTACCCTTCCACAAAACATCATATACAATTACTTTCATGTTGACAAGTAATGATAACATTCATGTTCTCTTCTATAACCAAACTTAAATCCTGTTATATTTTGACTATAGGTAGATTTTAATAGTTCAAACTAATAGTATTTACAGTAATATGATTATGTCAAAATGTTTAACTTTACAGCCAAGTAGAGTGCTGAGGTTAGATTTCTTTCTCTGAATCTATATTCAACATTGTGAACTACACAATGAGTGTTCTTAGTATTCAGGTCACATGGTTTTTCTTTTCATATATTCCACATACTCAATAGTGATGTTTTGCTTCATTTTAAACATGATTTTGTTATACATTTTTTGTTTTTCCCTAAAGTTTCCAATTACCTTCCTTTTTTCCTATTGAAAAAATAGATATACACATTCTTCAATATGTCATTAGTGTTGCCTGAGTCCTCAATTCTTTTTTATGTTGCTTAGCACCTGTTGTATTCTTTTCTGTAAACATTTTTTACTTTGGTCACACAGAGTTCATCTTCTAGTTTGGGCTTATTACCCTTTATGATTAATGTAAAACTTTATCCTAGGATTGCTTTTTCTTAATTATTTACTTATGTTATTTGGCTACTGGGTCAGGGTCAGTTCCACCATTTTTCCTCCTTTTTGACCTCTCCCTTTGATTGGCTGAAGTAATTACTCAATTAAGTGTCTTAGAAATGGTTCAGGGGATTTAAACTTTGAGAACCTGATTGTCTGGAAATACCTTTATGTTTTCTTTACACATAGTTTATTGGGTATAGAATTCCTGGTCAAAAATTTTATAACAGGCTTTAATTACTGCACAGTTTTTTCTTATTAAGAACAGCATTGTCAGATAATTGTTCCTTTGCAAATTATCTGTTTTCCTCCCTCTGAAAGCTTTTAGGCTCTTACCTTTTATTGTTTAGTATAGTTTTTTTTTTTCATTTCATTTATTCTTCTCAGTAGTCCTTTTTAATCTGAACATGTAAGTCTTTCAGGCTCAAGAATGATTTTCTTTTATTTTTTTTAATTTCCTTTCTTTCATTTTTCTCTTATTTCAGAACTTCTGAAATAATGAAGTATTGGTTGTTGGACCTCTGATTTGTTATATATCTTTTTCCTCCTTGTTTTCATTATATGTATATTTTGGCTCTGTGTTCTAGCAGTTATTTTTAATTTTGCAAATCTAATAGGTGAAATGTTATACCTTAAGTTTACATTTTTATTATGGGTAAAGATAAGTGTTTTTATTGGCCATTTGTCTTACTTTCTCTATGAGCTCTTAATTGATATCTTTTGCCCATGTTTTGTTAAGTTGTTTCTTTCTGTACAGTAGGGATTTCTCCCTTTCGGTTATATGAGCAACATAGTTTTTATTAGTTTATCTTTTGCCTTTGCCTGTGGGATTTTCCCTCTACATACAGGAATGTTTGTTTCTTATGTAGTTGCATTTATCCATTTTTTTTTTATATTTCGCTTAGAAAAAACTTCCTCATACATATTAAAAAGAATTATTTCATGTTTTCTTTTGGTACTTTTATTTTATTTTTACATTGTATTTATTATTCTAAGTAGGATTTATTTTAATATATGGTATAAATTAAAAATCCATCCTTGGCTGTGCGTGGTAGTTCAGGCCTGTAATCCTAGCATTCTGGGAGGCCAAGGCGGAAGGATGGCTCAAGGTCAGGAGTTTGAAACCAGCCTGAGCAAGAGTGAGACCCCGTCTCTACTAAAAATAGAAAGAAATTACTTGGCCAACTAAAAATATATAGAAAAAGTTAGCCGGGCATGGTGGCGTATGCCTGTAGTCCCATCTACTTGGGAGAAAATTTTTGAATTTTCTATTGTATTGATCTGACTCTTCATGAGCTATATCTTACCATTGTAATTATTATAGTTGTGTAATTTTTTTCTAAAGGAGACACTGGTTAATCTTTGAGACATTTATTTACTTTCCCACATCAACAATCATGGATTATTATGTTATAATTATAAGTGGCTAAGTCTTATATCTCCTCAGGTAAACAACACTATTGAGTGTTACGGCATCCTATGGAGAACTTCAGTCTTTGGTCATAACATTAAGAGCTCTTGGTTTCACAGCCCGATGAGCCATCTTTGAAATGACCTATCATAATATGTTTTAATATCTGGTAGGGCTAGACCCTTCTTTCCCCCTGCCTTCTCCTCTTTCCTAATTTTTCTGATTTCCTGCAATTATTTTTTAACATTAGAGTCAGCATTCTGCACAAACATATACACAAATCCTGTTGGTATTTTATTGGGATTATATCAAATGTATAGATTATCTGAGGGAGAATATATGTCTTTATGAATCGGTGTCTTCCTATCCAAGAAAGTGGGACTGTTTTTCCATTTCTTCAATCTTTTGTGTTAGGAGCATTTCAAAAGTTTTCCTCATTTTATCTTAAAGGAATAAAAATTCAACATTTTTTTCTTCCATATGGCTAATCAATTCTACCAAGACCATCTATTAAATGATCTCTCTTGTTACCCCAATTAGAGTTTCTGGAGTTTTTCCCTGGACAGAGCTACAGCATCTACTTGGATTTATTTCTGAACTCAGTTCTGTTCCCTGGATCTGCATGGGCCAATACTATTCCATTTTTTTTAACTGAGACTTTAATATTTATTAAAGCTAGTCTCATTACTTCTCTTTCAAACATTCAACATATTAAAAACTATTATAAAACTCCTTACGCTGTTTTAGAAGCTGACAGATGTACACACATACAAAAATAAAACTACAAACCAGTCCCACATAAAATGTTAATTATCTTCAATAAAATATTAGCTAACAGATTCAGTAGTTTGTTAAAAACACATGTACACACACACACACACACACGGCATTTATTCTAGAAGTATAAGGTTCATTTTAATATTGAGAAATCCATAACAGGCATGCTCTTTTTCCCTTTTTTTTTTTTTTTTTTTTTGAGACAGAGTTTTACTCTGTCGCCCGGGCTAGAGTGCCATGGCATCAGCCTAGCTCACAGCAACCTCAAACTCTTGGGCTCAAGCAATCCTACTGCCTCAGCCTCCCAAGTAGCTGATACTACAGGCATGTGCCACCATGCCCGGCTAATTTTTTCTATATATTTTTAGTTCTCCAGTTAATTTCTTTCTATTTTTAGTAGAGATGGGGGTCTTGCTCTTGCTCAGGCTGGTCTTGAACTCCTGACCTTGAGAGATCCTCCCACCTTAGCCTCCCAGAGTGCTAGGACTACAGGCATGAGCCCAGCCTTCACCCAGCCAATAACAGGCATGCTCTTTACCTTTTTCACACACATACCCACAAGACCTTAGTGATATATGAATAGAAAGCTATTCCCTGACATATTAAATAATAGTTGTGCCAAACCAGAAGCTTCAATCCACCTTAATAATAAAGACTCACATTCTTATTCATATTATGAATAATTCAAGGAACAGTCAATAGCTTTTTTTTTTTTTAACCTTTTTTGTGTTGGTAATGTAATGCTAACATAGTTAGGTAACAGAAAGAGAAAGTATAATAAGAAAGGAAGAGACATTATTATTTGCAAATTTTACTTTATCCATTTCTCTCTCTCCTGACTGCCCACTTACTTCTTCCTCAAAGTATAGCCACTGCTAATAATTCTAGGAGATGATGAATTCTGGGGGAAGAAAATGGGAAGAGATATGGGAATATATGTTTGTTTATGTCTACTTTTTAACCCAGATTTTAATTCTTAGCATAGAATTATAACCAACATTTTCTTATTTTAAATATTTTCTGATTTTATGATTATATTCCCCTTTTAAATTTTTATTTAACTTTCTTCATCAAAATAAATGCATCTTCAAGTAATGACAGTGTTAGGAGATTGGGTGATTCCCCTCCTCAGTAAACAAGCGTCAGATACTGGAGTAGCTATATTAACAATAGCCAAAATAGATTTTAAGACAAGGAGTATTATTAGAGATAAAGAGGGACATTTCAAAATTATAAAGGAACAAATACAGCAGGAAAATATAAAAATTCTAAATGTATATACACCTAAGAGGCACAAAATACATAAAACAAAACCTGACAATTAAAAGACATAGGCAATTCAACATCTAGAGTTGGAGATTTCAGTACTCTTCTCTCAACAGATGATAAAATAAGTAGACAGACAAGATACAGAAGACTAGAATAAGGCAATCAACCAACTCAACCTAATTGACATCTGTAGAATACTTCACCTAACAACAGTAGAATACACATTCTTCTTACAGTGCATTTGAAACATTAATCAGAGTGAACAATATACTGACCCACAAAAATAAAATGTGTTAATAAATACGAAGTATTGACATTAAGCAATATGTTAAAGGAATTAAATTAAAACTCAACAATGGAAAGAAATAAGGAAAACTCCAAAATATGTGGACATTAAACAACACATTTCTAAGTAACCCATAGGTTAAAAAAATTCATTGGGGAAATTAAATAATAATTTGAACTGAATGAAAATGAAAACAGAACATATAAAAATATTTGGTATATAGCTAATGCAGTACTAAGAAATGTATAGCTTTAAATGCTCATATTAGAAAAGAAGAAAGCTCTAAACTCAATTATCTAAGCTACTGGCCTTAAAAAGCTAGAAAAGCCCTGGTATAGTGGCTCAGACCTGTAATCCTAGTACCTTGGGAGGCCAGTACTTTGAGATCAGCCTGGGCAACATAGTGAGACCCCATCTCTAAAAAAAATTTAAAAATTAGCCAGGCATGGTAGCACATGCCTGTGGTCCCAGCTACTTGGGAAGTTGAGCCAGGAGGATCACTTGATCCCAGGAATATGAGGTTACAGTGAGCTATGATCATGCCACAGTCCTCTAGCCTGGGCCACGTAGCAAGACACTGTCTCAGTTTTAAAAAAGCAGCAGCAGCAACAGCTAGAAAATGAAAAGTATACCTAAAGTAAATAGAAGAAAAGAAATAATAAACATCAGAACAGAAATCAAGAAAACTAAAAGCTAATTCTTTAAAAAGTTCAATAAAATTGATAAACCTTTAGCTAGAATGACCAAGAAAAAGAGATGTAAATTAACAGTATTAAGAATGAAAGAATGGCTATTATTAGAGATACTGTAGATACCAAAAAGATAATAAAGGAATATTATGAACAATTTTACAACAACCAGTTTGATAACTTAGATGAAATGGACAGATTCCTTGCAAGATACAAATTACTAAAACTGACTCCTAGATGAAATAGAAAATCTAAGTAGACTTACATAAAGAAATTGAATTAGTAGTTAAAAACCTTCCAACAAAGAAAATCCAGGCCCTGATGACATAGTTAGTAATTCTGTCAAATACTGAAGGAAAGAAAAAAAATACAAATCCTATCCAAATTCTCAGAAAATACAAGAGGAAGAACATCACAATTCATTTTATGAGGCCAGTATTACCAGATAACAAAGCTAAAACAAAGGTATCACAAGACTAGAAAACTAGAAGCCAATATTCCTTGTAAACCTAGACACAAAATCTTTATCAAAATATTGGCATGTTTAATCTAGCAATATTATATAAAATAGGATAATATAAAACAGTATGATATAGTGAAGTGGGATTTATCCCAGCAACACAAGACTTGTTTAACTTTGAAAAATCAATTCAATGTAATACACCATACTAATAAGGTAAAGTTGAAAAACCATATGATCATTGCAATAGATGCAGGAAAAAATATTTAACACAATTCATAATAAAACTCTTAGCATGCTGGGAATGGAAGGCAACTTCCTCAACCTGATACGTCTATGAAAACACAACTAACATACTTTATGGTGAATGATTTTGTGGTTTTCCACTTAAGATCAAGAACAAGGCAAGGATGTTTGCTCTTAACTGCTTTTATTCAGCATTTTACTGGAGGTCCTAGCTAGTGCAGTAAGGCAACAAAAAGAAATTAAAGGACATACAGAATGAAAAAGAGGCAAAACTAAGGAGATGGCACGTATATAGAAAGCTCTGAAAGATTTACAAAAAATAAATCTACAAGTGAATTGAGCAAGGCCGTAGGGTAAAAGATAATAAACAGGAATTAATTATATTTCTATATACCAGTAATGAACAATCCAAAAATGAAATTAAAAAGCAAAACCATTCATAATAGCATTGCATAATTACTTATGAATAAATTTAACAAATGATATACAAAACCTATACACTGAAAACTACAAAATGTTGCTGACAGAAGTTAAAGAAGACCTGAATTAATTGAGAGGTACACCATGTTCGTGAATTGGAAGAATATTGTTAGGATGGCAGTTCTCATAAAATTGATCTATAGAATCAATGCAGTCTCAATCAAAATCTTTTTTTAGGCTGGGCGTGGTGGCTCACACCTGTAATCCCAGCACTCTGGGAGGCTAAGGGGGTTGGATCATTTGAGCTCCGGAGTTTGAGACCAGCCTGAGCAAGAGCGAGACCCCGTCTCTACTAAAAATAGAAAGAAATTAGCTGGACAACTAAAAATATGTAGAAAAAGTTAGCTGGGCATGGTGGCACATGCCTGTCATATCAGCTACTCTGGAGGCTGAGGCAGAAGGATTGCTCCAGCCTAGGAGTTTGAGGTTGCTGTGAGCTAGGTTGATGCCATGGCACTCTAGCCCAGGCAACAGAGTGAGACTCTGTCTCAAAAAAAAAAAAAAAAAACAACTTTTTTTATACTTATTTTTGAGAGGGGGTATTTTTTCTCCTCCCCAAAATCCCTGTTGAAATCAATCAAAATCTTGTCAATTTTTTCATAGAAATTGTCAGGCTGGTTCTAAAATTTATATGGAAGTGCAAAAACATAAAACAAACAAACAAACAAAAAACCCTACAAAATCTGAGGACTTACACGTACCTGATTTTTTTATTTGCTATAAAATAATCAAAATAGTAATCAAAATAGTACAGTATTAGCATAAGGATAGACATAGATGAATGGAAGAGATTTGAAAGTCTAGAAATAGAATAACACAATATAGTAATTTATTTTTTCTAATTAATTTTTTCTTTTGGATAGTTGGTACATCCCATATATCTTTTTCCCATGATATTAATGAAATACAACATAATTTTTTTTTTTTTTTTTTTTTTGAGACAGAGTCTCACTCTGTTGCCCAGGCTAGAGTGCCATGGCATCAGCCTAGCTCACAGCAACCTCAAACTCCTGGGCTCAAGGGATCCTCCTGCCTCAGCCTACCGAGTAGCTGGGTCTACAGGCATGGGCCACCATACCCGGCTAATTTTTTACATAGTTTTAGTTGTCCAATTAATTTCTTTCTATTTATCGTAGAGACAGGGTCTCACTCTTGCTCGGGCTGGTTTCAAACTCCTGACCTTGAGTGATCCATCCGCCTCGGCCTCCCAGAGTGCTGGGATTACAGGCGTGAGCCACGGCGCCCAGCCAATACAACACAATTTTTATTGAACATTTTTGCTTTGTGTATTATGTTATCTCATTTGCTAATAAGAACTCACAAGTTCTCATAAGAAGTCATAGGTTAGGTATTATTTATGTGTCAATTGATTTTTGGCAAGGTTGCCAAGGTAATTCAATGGGAAAAGAATAGTCTTTTCAAAAAATGATGCTAGAATGACTGGATATACATATGGAGGAATTTTTTAAAAGATACTTAATGCTGTCTTCACACCAAACCCAAAAATTTATTCAAAATGAATCCTAGACCTAAACATTAGTGCTTACCTAGTAGTTAGTTACTTACCTGGTGTAAGATTAGCAATGGACGGCAGAGGGGGAAAACTTTTAGGGATGGATAATGGAAATGTTTTAAAACTTGATGGTAAAGTGGTGATTTTCACAACTGTATACATTTACTGAGACTCATAGAACTGCACTTTATATTGTACCTCAAATAAAGCTGACACAAATAAATATATATAGTTTTTTTCTTCTCAAGACTTTGTTTTTTAAAATTCCGGATATTATGGGGGTACAAACATTTTGGTTACATGTGTATGTGCCTTGCTCAAGCCAGGGCTACAAGCATGTCCTTCCCCCATAACAGTGTGCCCCGTTTCCATTAGCCCTGGGTTTACCCCCCACCCCCACCTGACTAGCACCCAGTGAGTATTACTACCATGTAAGCACCTTAGTTAGTGTTGATCAATCAGTACCAGTTTGATGGCGAGTATGTGTGGTGTATGTTGTTCCATCCTTGTGATAACTCACTTTGAAGGATGGGCTCAATCTCTATCCAGGATAATATAAGAGGTGCTAGATCACCATTGTTTTTTTGTAGTTGAGTAGTATTCCATGGTTTACATATACCACATTTTAGTAATCCACTCATGTATTGATGAGCATTTGGGTTGTCTCCATATCTGTGCAATCATAAATTGTGCTGCTATAAACATTTGAGTGCAGATATCTTTATTATAGAATGTCTTTTTTTCCTTTGGATAGATGCCTAGTAGTGGCATTGCTGGATCAAATGGTATTTTCTATTTTTAGCTCTTTGAGGTATCTCCAAATTACTTTCCACAGGGGTTGTACTAATTTGCAGTCCCACCAGCAGTCTAAGAGTGTTGCAGTCTCTCCACATCCACACCAGCATTTGATATTTTGGGACTTTTTGATAGAGGCCATTCTCGCTAGAGTTAGGTAATTATCTCATTGTAGTTTTGGTTTGCATTTCCCTAGTGATTAGAGATGTTGAGCACTTTTTTATATGTTTGCTGGCCATTAGTCTGTCTTCTTTTGAAAAGTTTCTGTTTATGTCCTTTGCCCATTTGATGGGGTTGTTTGATTTTTTTCTTATTGATTTTCTTAAGTTCTATATAGATTCTTGTTATCAACCCTTTATTGGATGTGTAGAAAGCAAACATTTTCTCCCATTCTGTAGGTTGTCTATTCACGCTAAGGACAGTTTCCTTGGCTGTGCAGAAGCTTTTTAATTTGCTCAGGTCCCATTTGTTTATTTTTGTTGCTGCTGTGATTGCTTGGGGGGTCTTCTTCATAAATTCTTTACCTAGGCCGATGTCTAAAAGAGTCTTCCTCACATTTTCTTTCAGAATTCTTAAGGTTTCGTGCCTTAGGTTTAAGTCTGTTATCCAACGTGAGTTGATTTTTGTGAGAGATGAGAGGTGGGGATCCAGTTTCAGTCTTCTGCATGTGGATATCCAGTTTTCCCAGCACACTTACTGAATAGAGATTCTTTTCCCCAATGTGTACTTTTGTTTGCTTTGTCGAAGATTAGATGACAACATGAGGATGGTTTTGTATCTGGGATCTCTGTCCTATTCCAAAGGTCTACATCTCTGTTCTTGTGCCAGTACCATGCTGTTTTGGTTACTGTAGCCTTGTAGTAAATATTGAAGTCTGGCAGACTGATGCCTTCCAATTTGTTCTTTTTGCTTAAGATTGCTTTGGCTGTGTGAGGTCTTCTCTGGTTCCAGATGAACCATAGAATTATTTTTTCTAAATCTATAAAGAATGATGGTAGAATTTTGATAGGGATTGCATTAATTCTGTAGATCACTTTAGGTAGAATGGACATTTTTAAAAATATTGATTCTACCAATTCATGAGCATGGTGGAGATTTCTATCTGTGCACATCATCTGCAATTTCTTTTCTCCATGTTTCGTAGTTCTCCCTATAAATATTTCTCATCTCCTTCATTAAATATATTCCTTATATATGTATTTTAAATTAAGATGGAAGAGTTAATAAAAACAGCCAGCTGTTCATTACCAAACCTGCCTCCCACCACCTCCCCCCAACTTGTCTTGTCCCATGTCAAGTCAAGCTTCAGGAAACTCACTTTCAAGTATTTTGACTTCTTCTTCTGCTACTTACCACCTTATAATAATGTGATGTATTGCTCTTTCTTGTTCCCCCAATATTTGACATTATCTATTAAGTTTCTCTTATAATGTTAACTCTCTTGTACCTTCCTTTGCTTTATTCTCATCATCCTGATATATTAAATCATTACTGGTTAAATGTACATTTAGAGTGTTCATTTTCCAGTGATCATGTAGTAATGAAGCAAATACTGTGTGAGGTTGTTTTTTCTGTTAAAACTTTGTAGTTTTTTAATTAAATAATTGCCTCATCTTAAAAATTTAATTAGTTACCATTGCATCTGAATTAGTCTTCCCACAGGCTTTAATCCATCTTTGTAGTAACTCTCACCTATGATAATTGGTTATTTTCCTGCAATAGTCTTCTTAGAGCCTTCAGTCTTTTTGATTTAATCTTGATTGCTCTCTAGGTCTGTTTCACAGCTGTTGTCTTAAGACTTCTCTTTGCTCTCATCCTGGAAATTCCCTACACCTGCTTCCTGTGTTGAAGCCTTGATCCCTATGTTCCATACCTTCATGTTTTACTCACTTATTTTGCAGGAGCATATCTTCTAGTGGCTTCTTAAAGAGAGATAACTGGAAGGTAAATTTCTTGATATTTTTCATACCTGAATATGTCATATGCTACTCCCACAGTTATCTGATATTTTAAGTGAGTATAGAATTCTAGGTTGAAAAACATTTTTACTTAGAATCTTTAAGTATTGCTCTGGTATCTTCTGGCTTCCAATTATGCTGTTCAATGGTCCAGTGCCATTCTGGTTTCTTATCCTTTACTTTTGTATTTTTTTCTCTCTCTGGATGAAAGTGATTATTATCTTCGTTTCTGGTGTTCTGAAATTTTATAGTGTTGTACCTTGGTGTGCATCTTTTTTTATTTATTGTGCTGTACTCAATAGATTCTTGCTTTCTGCAGACTTAACATTTTTTGATTCTTGGAAGTTTTATTCCCTACTTTTTTGATAGTTCCTTCTCTTCCATTTTCATTTTTCTCTCTGGAACTCCTACTAATCAGATATTAGACTTCCTGGATAGCTTTTCTAATTTTTTACCTTTCCTTTCTATTATTTATCTATTTCTTTTTATTCTGCCTTCTGGAAAATTGCTTTGACTTTAATGTCAAACTTTTATTGATTTTTTTTTCAGCTCTTATTCTCTGATTATGTGTTATTGGTTCTTTTTCTTAAGGATGAAATATTTTCTCCTTAGACTATTTTAATTAGTTTCTTTGACGTTTTCATCTGTCCCATCATTCTCTCTGTTTCTCAGCACTTTGGTTTGGTCTCAGTCTTTAATATGGGAAACTTTCCTTAAATGTATGAAGATACTTGGTTGTCATTCATAGTTAAAAGTCATTAAAAGCTGATTGAAAGCTCTGGATTTGAAGTCAGAGCTCTTTGTTGGTGAAATCCGTATTTCACAGTCCTTCTCTAGGTTAGTCAGTTTTGGATCTTCTTCTGGAGAAAATCTACAGTCACCTCTATGGGGCTGCATATATTCTAGAGCTTAACTGAAGAAAGAGGATTTGGGTCTCATTAGATTTTCACATAATCTGGTTTTATTCACAACTTCACCCATGTCTACTTCTGTATCTATTGACTGCCAGAACCTCTTCCATTTAGTTGTTCCAGAAACTTCTGATTTCTGCAGGATTCGGAAATCACTGATTATGCTAAGTCCAGTTGGAGACCTCGAATGCTAATAGTTCCAGGAATCTCCTAGTCCTGAACTTTTTGGAGTTTCATGACAATTGGCTTCCTTCTTATTTTAGCTATTTTAATATTCTTCACCTCTGCTGAGTCATCTTTCATTCTTCTTTTCCCCTGCCTTTATATATTATGTTTTAGTGTTACAGTTTTCCACCCCCATCAAAGAAGGTGTTTTTCTTTTTCTCATTTTCCTTATTTAGGAATGATTAGTAGCACAAAGGTCTCTACTTTGATATTTTGAAATCAAAAGTCTGTTTTCCCCCTTTTCATAAACACACTGTTCTGCAACTCCTCCCCTGCTAACTTACTATATTTTGGAATTCTTTTCATATCAATATGTATAGACCTATATCATTCATATGAATAGCTATATGTTAATAATATTCCATAAAATGCTTTATTATAATTTATGTAATCATTCCCCTACTGATGAATATTTTGCTTGCTTCTAGTTTTTGCTTTCATGAATATTGCTGCAATGAATATTCTTTAGCCTACTTTTTGGTGAATTTTTACAAATATGTGCATATAATAAATTCCCAGTAGTGGGATTGCCTAGTCTAAGAATATGTGCATTTAAATTTTGAATCACACTGTCAGATTGTCTCCCAGAAAGCTGACATTCCCACGAACAATATCAGAGAACTATCCTTGCGATGGGTTTCATGAAACTTAAGTTTTTTTCAATATAATAGGTAAAAAATGGGAATTATCACTGCTTTTATTTACATTTTTATATTTTTTTAGGCTTATTAGCTACTTAAGTTTCTTTTTCTGCAAACTGTGTATTTGTAACTTTAATTCTTACTGACTTATCTGAACTGTTTGTAAATTACAGAAGTTAGCCTTTTGTCATATGTATTGTAAATGCCTTCCCAGTTTGCTAGTGGTCTTCAATTTGACTTACAGTACATTTGCTAAACCAGAATCTTTGACTTTTATTTGGTAAGATGTATCAATCTCTTTCTGTGTGGCTTCTTGGTATTAATATATAAACTATGGTTTTCCTTCATATGAACAATAACCAATCATAAAATACTATGGGCCAAGCACGGTGGGTGGCTCGTGTCTATAATCCCAAGCACTTTGGAAGGCAGAGGAGGATTGCTTGAGATCAGCCTGGGGCAACATAGGGAGACATTGTCTCCACAAAAATTTTTTTTAAATGAGCTGGGCGTGGTGGTGTGCATCTTAAATTCCACCTACTGGGAAGGCTGAGGCAGGAGGATCACTTGAGCCCAGGAATTCAAGGTTACAGTGAGCTATGATCAGGCCACTGCACGCCAACCTGGTTGACAAAGCAAGACCCTGTCTCTAAAAAAATATAAAATGTAATAAAAGAGAAAACCCACTCACAAAATTAACAAAAAGATCACTTAATCTAGAAACAAACTTAAACCATAGCAGAACATACATAAAGAAATCTTTTAAAACTATTTAATACTAAGAAGGCAAAGATTTCTTGAACAGTATACAAAAAGCACTAATCGCGAAAGAAAATTTGATAAATAGGACTTAATCAAAATTATTAATTTTCGCTCATCAAAAGACAGCATTAAGAAAATGAATAGACATGCCACAGAATGGGGGGAAAAAATTCTCAGTACTTCTAAGTGATAAAGACCTTGTATCCAGAATATATAAAGAACCTCTGAAATCAACATTTTAAAAAATGAACTACCTAATGTAAAAATGAGCAAAAGACTCAAGCAGACTTTCACAGAAAGTCTGACCAT
Source organism: Lepilemur ruficaudatus (assembly GCA_963574885.1). Lineage (NCBI taxonomy): Eukaryota > Metazoa > Chordata > Mammalia > Primates > Lepilemuridae > Lepilemur > Lepilemur ruficaudatus. The sequence continues at coordinate 15,852 of CAUYRT010032471.1, read as the reverse complement.
ATACAAATGGTCAGTAAGTACATAAAAAGATTTTGTATACTATTAATTATCAGTAAATGCATATTAAAACCGTAGTGATATACCATTACAAATTAAAACCATTGTGAGATACCCACTAGACTAAAGTAAAGACTGATTCCACTAAATATTTATGAGAATGTAGAGCAACTGGAGCTCTCATTTATTGCTGGTGGGAATGCAGAACAGACAACTACTTTGGAGAACTGTTTTTTATAAAATTAAACATGATATTTACCTTATGTGCTGGGAGTTCTCAAGACCTCCCCCAAGGTTTGATGGTTTGCACAGGACCCAGCATGTTGTCATACTCATGGCTCTATGACTTAATTACAGTGAAAGGATACAAAGCACAGTCAGCAAAGGGAAAGGTGAATGGGGCAAAATCCAGGGGAGACCAGGTACAGGCTTCCAAGCGTTTTCTTCCCTCGAGTCACACAAGACACTCTTAATTCCCCTAGCAAGGAACTGTGACAACATCTGTGAAATGTTACCAACCAGGGAAGCTCGTTAGAGATTCAGTGCCCAGGGTTTTTACTGGGGGCTGATCATACCGTCTGTTCAGCAGAAACCTAAATTCCAGATTCCCAGAAGGAAAGCAAGTATTCAGCATAAACCACATTGTTGTCATAAACAGTTTAGGCACAGTGAGCCATTCTTATCAGATAGGGTGGTGGGAATCCTCCCAAAATCCAAGATCCAAGTTTCCAGACACTAACCAAGGGCCAGCCTTGTAAACAGGCCTTTTTAAGGATAAGCATCATAATATTAACTCTTTTGTGCACATTTTTACAACCTAGTATTTCACTCTTTAAGTATTTACCAAGAGAAATGAAAGTATAATATATGTCCACCAAAAAAAAAAATTGATGTAAGAATTTTCGTGGCCAAAGCTTGAAATATCCCATATATTCAACATCTGGAGAATGTATAAATAAGTTGTAGTGTATTTTGGAATACTACTTAGTGATTAAAAAGAGCTCACTACAATACATGGGTGAATCTCAAAAACAGTTATGTTAAGCAAAAGAAGCCAAACACAAGAGTGTACACTGTGATTCAATTTATATGAAATTAAGAATCAACAAAACTGATGTATAATTTCGGAAACCAAAATGTGATTGCCTGGGGGCAGAGAGAGAAATGAATTGGAAAAGAGCATGAGAGAATATTCTAGGATAATAGAAATATTATATATCTTGTTTTGTGTGGTGGCTACATGGATGTAAAATGTTGTCAAAAGTCATCAGACTTAATATTCAATGCTTAATACAGTTCATTGTTAATTATACTTCAATTAAAAATACTAAGAAACATTGCAAAATAGGTGGAAAATACATACTTGAATAAGAAAAATACTTTGTGAAGATGTCAGTTTTCCCTAAATTAGTGTAAATCAAGGTGTTCTCAATCAAAATACCAACAAGTTTTGTCTTGATCTTTGTTTTTGAACTTAATAAAATATTCTCAGGTTCACCTGAATTACAAGCCAAGTTTAATGAGACTATGAAGGGAATTTAGAGAATTTGGGCTGAATTTAAAGGATGAGTGTGATTGAAATGGTAACAAATGGGAATAGAGGTAAAAGAAATATCATGGACACTATTTACAAAGGCAAAGAAAACTGTAAAGGGAAAAGATTGATCCAGTAATATTAGAGGTTGGAATGTTGGAAGAAAAGAATAAGAACAGTGCATAGTTATGGTGAGGCTGAGAGGCTGAGCTGTTTTCTAAGATACTAGGGATTCACCATATTGTTTTAATTGCATAATGGTATGATTAGATATATGTTTTAGGTAGCCAGTTCTAGTGATGCTGTGGATAATGAGACGAAGAGAGAAGAAATTGAATACTGTGTACTTTCAGGGCTTTTTTCTTTAGTTCATACTGCCCATTTAACCTACTATGCCCTTCTCATTTTGTACCTGTCAAATCCTTTTTATTCATTATGTGCCTTTCCCTTAAACAAGCACACACACACACACACACACACACACACACACATACACACAGTCTCCTATAATAACTGCATTCTGTCTTGTAGATTGTAAGGTAATAAAGGCTTTAACTGTCCTTTTCCCTTTCATTTGTATATACATAGGAATATTTTTCTCTTCTTTTTCCATCACCCATCCCTTTATTTCAACTGCCAGTGTCTTTTAGATAGCAGTTACTTAGTGAATTCTTATTATTGAACTAGAGACTCCATATGAGGACTCTTTAGAATCTAAGAGGGATAAGAGAAAGATTGAAAAAAAAAGTGATGAATTTGAGGGTGCTTTAGTGGGCAGAAGTGACATCATGCAAGAGAGGAGTTGAAAACCCTCAAGGTTCTAACTGTGGAGATTGAGAAAGTGGGGATGTCATGAAGAATGCCGACATGTGAGAGTAATAATCAGAGTAAGAGACACCAACAAAAGAAACAATTAAAGGAGGTCATAAAAAATATCATAGATTATTTTGACTTTTGATTGGGGATATTTGGGGAGGAAGGCTTTAAATCATTTATAACGTCAGCATTTCCTTATCTTTGTAACTTTTACCTTTTAATTTTTGTAGATATTTTAAGATAAAATATAAAATGTGAACCTGAGAACTTTTTACATTTAACATTATGGAAGTATCCACTTTTAAAATGTTATCTATGTATATTGCAGTGATTTCGTAATACATGCTCAAGTAGGAAGGGAAAGATAAAGTGTGAGCTTGTGTGTGTGTGTGTGTTGGCCTGGGAAAATGACATCCTGAAAGGACAGAAGAATAAGAGCAGTACTGAAAATAGCTAAATTAAAGGTTGTTTTTCTGTCATCACACACCAGATATGGAGAGTAGTAAAAGCAGACAGATGGACAGTTCTGGTTAGTTTTGGAGTGTGTGAATAGAGAAAAGAAACATTCTGTTCCTTTTATTCAGAAAAGGAATTTCTAGGCTAAATTACTGGTATCAGTAATAAGTTTCCTATTCTGACCAGAGAAACATTTTTTTTACCCTGGGGATAATGACTCATGCTCTTCTCAGAATTTTGCTTTTGTAGAAACTAAAGTGCAGTCATAAATACAACACTGTTATTTGGGTCTTAGTGGTACTGATACTATTGTGAGTAGACTAGTAATGGGTAAGAACACTAGTATTATAAACCTAGTCGTAACAAAGGAACCAAGCATGTTTTAATTAGCTGATTCCAGGAGATATGAGAGTAGATTTTTAAAAAACTAATAATCCAATGTTGTAATTTTGTGAATTATATAATAAAAATAGGACCCATAATTTTAGTTTTTTAATACTTCATTATTTTGAGGGGTTTGTGTCAGAAGGTAAATTTCTAACTTCTAATATTGACAGTGAAGATAATTTAAAGTATTTTTTCTGTGTCTTTTTTTCTTATATCCCTCAGAATTGCTATGAGACCATCAAATTCTAATCACATAGACCATAAGGCAATTGTCAAATAATAGAGATTATTATTTGACAGTTTATATTCCAGTTTTATTTTAACTTTAATCTTGTAGTTTAAGAAATAGAGGTTTGAATGTGCTCTTTATGTACCATAAACCACATCAGGATACTTCATCACACATTCATCCCTGTAATTACTGTTGTTGGGCGCATATACAAGTCTCTGTTCATGCCCTTCACAGTCTCTCTCTCCAACCTAGGAACTCTGCCTTCTCTCTTCACTTTAATCTTTGCAGTCATTCCCTTTCTTGAATTACCTCTTTAACCACTCCCTAGTGAAGGCTTAGAATTTTAGCTCTTAAAGTTCCCTTTTTCAAACTTTCTTACATCTCCTTCTGTGCCTTTATTTTAATTTCAGCAAAAGTTAGCTAATGAATCATAATGTGTGAAACAGTTTTTTGGGATAATAACATAATGACTTATGTTAAATAACCAGTTTAAAAGTTTTTATCAGTTGATAAATTTTATAAAGAAGCATTTTAACTCATTAAATTATTATACGTAATTTATTATTTAACTTTATACCTTGGGTGGTTAATTAATGACATATACATCATCAATGAATAAAAATGTCAACATTCTACTTACTGATCACTTAATGTTGCTGGTTTTACACAGTTACACACGTTTCTGATTGTCATTCTCATCACTGTCTATAAAAACATTAATATAATTTCCAAGATACTTGGTACATTGTACTATGCCACAAATGTAAGTAAATAGTAAATGTTTGAAAGGGAAAAATAAAGACCATATACTAGGCTAGGCATGTTGGGTCCTGTAATCCTAGCACTGGGAGGCTGAGATGGGAGAATCACTTGAGGTCAGGAGTTCGAGACCAGCCTGAGCAAGAGTGAGACCCCATCTTTACTAAAAATAGAATTAACTGGGCATGGTGGTACACCCCTGTAGTCCTAGCTACTCGAGAGGCTAAGGCAGGAGGATCGCTTCACCCCAGGAGTTTGAGGTTGCTGTGCGCTAGGCTGACACTACCGGTACTCTAGCTCTGGGGACAGAGCAAGACTCTGTCTCCAAAATAAATAAATATATACTAATATTTTTCTCCCACCAATAAATGAATCCTGAGGGACTTTGCCATATTGCATTGTTTAAAAGATTGATTTTTTTAAAAAACATATCTATGTTTACGTGACTTCACATTGTTGCTATCATTTGTAAAACTACTTCTCTTCATATCTTGGCTAGGTTGACATGTGCTGAAATTAAGCTCTCTGATCGCACTTCTGGGAGATCGGTGTTCCTTCCTTGCCAAACAGCCATCCTACGTTACTTTAGGTTTTGTTGTAGTAAAATAGCCCTTTACCAGAGATCAAATACTGAAGGATAATAAATCACTATTAAGGTTGTTCAATAATTGCTTGCAATGAAGTTTTTCATTATTACTAACGTAATACAAGAGTATTCTGTTATTGCCAGAAAATGGGACAGATGGCAAGCAGTTACATCAGAATATAATGTTATTATTTGGTCTTTATCATTGAAAAGGCAGTGTGTATTTTAAATCAAGTTACTACTGTATTTTATGTCTTTCATCCAATGTCATAGCATCCCAAATAGAGTTGGGGAGTATTAGCTGAACAAATAATACCATATCGTACATTCATTAGAGTGTAATTTGAAGAAAATGGAACATTTTTATAAGTAGCTCTCTATGGGTTTATCTGATTGAGTTAAATAGAACTGGGAAACACTTGTTTTGGCCAATAAATTTGGCATTTGAAGTGGACAGGTTAAGAATAGACATTAAGTGATCATCTTAAGTGAAATAAAATTTCAGTGTACTATACATTCTGTGCTTTGTATCTGTAAGAATACCAGTAATATATTAATGTGGTATAAGAGGAAAGATACTTTAAGAGATTATAATAACCTCTAAGAAAAGGAATCAGTTCAAGGACATGGGCTGAAATTGTGATATGGGGCAAAAAGATAATAGCAAGGGTAGATAAATAGACAAAAATGTCAGGGACCTAAGAATTGATAAATGATAGATTCTCAGTACATCTAGAGCCAGATTATTTTCAGCGTCTAATCTAATCCTAGTTGTACGTTAAATACTTTGTAAACTATGTTTTATGACACTGTATTAACTGATGCTTAATTATGTAATGCAAACCATCAGGATCTATGGCTTGGGACACTTGCAATTAAAAGCAAGGTCCTCCTGGCATTTTTGGTAAAAGCTTATTGGTTAGTGCCTATTTCCACAGCACACGGTACTGAAATTGGAATGACAACAGAAGACTAGCATGGTCCCTCTCTGTGCAGAATTAATACACACATTCAAGAAGTACTCTGTATTTTAAACTAATCTTTCTATTTGATTCACTTACCAGCAGGCTGTTTTCCTGCTGCAAAGCAAATCGGTGGAGTCCATTTACACCTCCTCCTTAGTCTGTCAGTATTGGCAGAATCTCCACCATGATCACAGCGGCACAGTCCAGACCTTGTCATTCAATTTTGAAAATATTGTCCTTGCAACAGCCAAATAGGGCAATGATATGTGAATGTCTGCTTTGCTCCTTATTTGTGCCTGGAAGTATGTAATCATAGGCACAGACATCATAGCTACAGTGTTACGACACTTGGCTTCAGGAAATAGGGAATGCTGTTAGGGACAGTAGACCGTGATGCAGCTTTATGATTGGTCCCTGGTTCTCTTCCCCCCAGATCAGTTTGGCCTTCTGACAGATAGTACAGATAAATTTGTTAAATTTGGAATGTTGAGTTGATCAAAAATGAAAATAATACTCCAAAGCAAAGAGACCTTCTGGGAAACATATCTGGGTACAATTAGGTGAATATATTGTCTGCTAGTATCCCCAAAGTTTCTAGCTTTATCTTTATTAGACCAGAATAGACTGAAAACCTTATATTTTGGCATTTTGGTGTGTTTTTTTTTTTCTATGATACAAACTGTTATGTTTAAGAAAGATAAATTGGTTATACTGAGAAACCTGTAACTGACCCAAGTTTTGCTTTATGATGGCAGTACTATATAAAGTTTGTGAGAAAGACTCATCTTTTCTTCATCATCAAGACAATAAGGTTCATCACTGGAGTGCAGGCAAGTTTTAATGCATCTAGATACTAGAGGAGTACCACCAGAAAGCATGGTTCTTGAATATAAGTCCCTTTAGTGACCAAATTATGTCCTCATCCCATGACATAAGGAAATAAGGTAGCCATTACAGAAACATCTTGCCGTCAGCTTATTACAGGTCTTTAAAACAATGTCTGGTGAGCTAGAATACAGGTTGCTAGTGTTACCTTTTTCTAGATTCTGTCGAAAAAACAAACTGTTTTTCCTTTGCTCTCACACCACAACAATCAATACGGAAGACTTTTGTGATCACTGGTCACCAAGCTGTGTGTGGGGATTTCTCCCCACAACGACCAATCAGTTCCACAGCAGTTTCTTCAGTGGACACCAGCTGGATGTCCTCTGATTCAGTTCACTTCTGACACTATCTACCTGGAGATACTGAGAGATCCAATAGGTTGAGGGCTCAGTCCCACAAGACTGCCTCCCACCCCCCAATTTCCCATGCCAATCCCAAGCCCCATGTTGTACCTGTAATCTGACTGGCTATAAATTGGGTATTCCATGACTCCCTCCTTGATTAATTTGCTAGAATGGCTCACAGAACTAAAGGAAACATGTTTGCCAGTTTGTTATGAAGGATATTACAAAGAATATGATGAACAGATACATAGGGCAATGCATGTGGGAAGGGGTGCAGAGCTTCCCTTCTCTGGGCACTCTACCATCCAGGAAACTCCACGTGTTCAGCTATCCGGAATCTCCTTGAACCCAGTCCTTTTTGGATTTTTATGGAAGCTTCATTAAGTAGCACAATTTATTAAATCATTGGCTATTGGTAATCAGCCTAACCTTCAGCTCCTCTCTCCTCCAAGGAGGTTGTGGGTGGAGGGTTGGGGCTGAAAGTCCCAATCCTTTAATCTTGCCTTGGTCTTTCTGGTGACCAGCCCCCATACTGAAGCAGCCTAAGGGCTTTTGCCACCAGTGAACTCATTAGCATACTGAAAAACACTTAACACCTTGGAGAGTCCAAGGTTTTTCGGAGTTGTATAGCAGAAGGAATGGAGACCAGATACATATCACAATATCACATAGATGTTCTTAATTTAAGATGTTAATCTAGATATTCTTAAACTCTTAATGAACTCATCTAGCTGGGCCCTGGATGATGTACTCTTTGGTTTCTTCTTTTTCTTTAGGACACTAACAGCCAAAAAACAAATATTTTACAAGTCAGCTAAGTTCGGAATGGTGTTAGCTTCATTATGGCACGAAAGAGTAAAGTTACTTTTGGTGAAGCTCCAGGCTTTTGAAATAAAAAGGAGGGAGAGTTGGTTTTAATACTGACTTTCAGTTGAAAAATAGAGCCCTTGTTATACTTTTTTTAAAAAATGAATTCATCAAGAATGGAACAATGCATGGCTGGCATCATCCTTGAAGTTCCAAGTAATAGAGGGTTCTTCCTGAAGTATGTGGGATACGAGTCTTATTTATAAAGGGAAATTACAAAGGACCATGAGCCCTATTTTTGGTTATCATCAGTATAGTTTTTTTTTTCCCAGAACATTGTGGGGATACAAACATTTAGGTTACATATATTCCCTTTGCACCACCCAAGTCGAAGCTATTAATACAAGCATGCCTGTCCCCCAGACAGTGCTCACCACACCCATTAGGTGTATATATACCCATCCTCCCCCACTTGCCTGACACTTGATGAATGTAACTTCTGTATGCACATATAAGTGTTGATCAATTAGTACCAATCTGATGGTGAGTACATGTGGTGCTTGTTTTTCCATTCTTAGGATATGTCACTTAGGAGAATGGGCTCCAGGCTTCATCCAGGATAATACAAGAGGTGTTGGTTCACCATTGTTTTTTGTGGCTGAGTAGTACTCCATGGTATACTATACCACATTTTATTAATCCACTCATGTTTTGATGGGGACTTGGGTTGTTGTCACATCTTTGCATTTGTGAATTGTGCAGCTATAAACATTCGAGTGCAGATGTCTTTATTATAGAATGACTTTTTTTCCTTCAGGTAGATGCCCAGTGGTAGGATTGCTGGATCAAATGCTAGTTCTACTTTGAGTTCTTAGAGGTGTCTCCATATTACTTTCCATAGAGGTTATACTAATTTGCAGTCCCATCAGTTGTTGCCATCTCTGTGCATCCACACCAGCATTTGTTGTTTTGAGACTTTTTGATAAAAGCCATTGTCAGTGAAGTTAAGTGATATCTCATTATGGCTTTGGTTTGCATTTCCCTGATGATTAGAGATGTTGAGCACTTTTTCATGTGTTGGCTGTTAGTCTTCTTTTGAAAAGTTTCTGTTCATGTCCTCTGCCTACTTTTTAATGGAGTTATTTGATTTTTTTTTTTTTTTTGCTGATTTTCCTGATTTCCAAATAGAGTCTTTTTATCAGCCCTTTATCAGATGTATAGCATGCAAATATTTTCTCCCATTCTGTAGGCTGTTCACTCTGCTGATAGTTTCCTTGGCTGTGCAGAAGCTTTTTAATTTGATCAGGTCCCATTTATTTATTTTTGTTGTTGCTGTCATTGCATTTGAGGTCTTCTTAAATTCTTTGCTTAGGCCGATGTCTATAAATAGAGTTTTTCCAACATTTTCTCCTAGAATCTCTATGATTTCATGCCTTAGGTTTAAGTCTGTTATCCATCGTGAGTTGATTTTTGTGAGAGGTAAGAGGTGCAGATCCTGTTTCAGTCTTCTACATGGGGCTATCAAATTTTCCCAGCACCATTTGTTGAATAAAGATTCTTTTCCCCAGTGTATGTTTTTCTCTGCTTTGTCAAAGATCAGATGGGTATATGAGGGTGGTTTTATATCTGGGTTCTCAGTCCTGTTCCACTGGTCAATGTCCCTGTTCTTGTACCAGTACCATGATATTTTGGTTACTATAGCCTTGTAGTATAGCTTGAAGTCTGGTAAATTGATGCCTCCTAATTTGTCCTTTTTGCTTAAGATTGCTTTTGCTATATGGGGTATTCTCTGGTTCTGTATGAAGCGTAGAATTATTTATAAGCTTGTTGTGAAAGGTTAAACCTTCAGGACCTTTTCTCTTTGTGTCCCACAGGGGCTAAAATGTTTGCTTAGCAGGAAATTAGAGTAACATTTCAAGAACCCCTTTGTATTTTGCATTTCTTTTATGTTAGACTGTACTTCTTTGCTGGGTTCATCTTTTCATTGATCTCATTGGTTAAATTTTCACTGAGGCAATCAGGTGCATAGACTTTTATTTTCGCTGTCTTAAGTATACACTTGGGCCTTAAATGGAGATACAGCTGCCAAACTTAAATTGTTTCTCTCTTTATGTAAAAGATACTACCTTATGATTATTTGTATAAGTAAAATACCTTTTTTATAATTAAAAAATTACCTCCTACATTATGTCAAATTTCCTTTAAGTATTGCTTCAGTGAACTAAATAATGTCTTACTAAGTGTGGGAGATCTAGCAAGATAATATCTACTATCTCTTTACAACAAGCCTGAAACTATAAAGTTCTGGCCCCTTTCTGGACACATGGATCTAGATACTATTGATCCAGTAGATAAAAGAGAGAAAACCCTTATTGAATTTCTATGTTTCAAGCACTATGCTAAGGATTTTACATATATTATATCATTTAATTTTTATAACATCACTATGAGTTAGTAACTATGTTTACTTACCTTTTACAAATAAGGAAAGTCCCTTCAAATAAGCCTACCCCTTTTGAGGAAATCTTAAGAATTGCAGAGTTTTCTCTAGGGTCAGTGGAACTGAGGATAATGGAGCACTGATCTGAACTAAAACAAAACACTCTGATTGGACCATTTCTGCTTAGGACTAAACTGAGTTAGCATACGTTGTTCTCTTGCTATTAAATACTAAATAATGCTTGCATTATTTCAGGACAGTATATAAATACGCACATACATACATACTAAATAATACCATGGCTGAAAAAATCTAGAGATTTCCAAAATGTTTTCAGGCTTCTTAGTTATTCATTTGCTACAGGTGTTAAAGATGTTAAAGTTCAAGTCACTAAGACTCTCTTTGTGGTATGGTTAGCTTTTGTCCTTTTCTTTGGCCAGAAAGAGGCACCCCCAATCCTGTCCACCTGTCTCATCAGTACATGCCGTTGGTCACAAGGTGGGCTGGTTAATAAAGGGGAATCAAAGAATTAGAGACCAATATTCCACTACCTGAAAAAAAGCAAAATGTTAAATTTTTTTTCATTGTGTTAGTCATCCTTCCAGTTCTAAATTTTGAAATCATAATTTACCAAATACTGTCATCTTGATCTAAAAATGTAAATAGGGTTTTTAGAGTTGCCTGATTTACAATTGTCTTCTGACTGCCTGCTGCTCATTTTATATGAAACTGTGATAATGTGCCTTGACTCCCTCAGGAAGATGAGAAAAATATTTACTAGAAAATTCTTTATCAGTGTGGAATCATTTGTGTCAAATTATATAAGATCATGAATATCTCTTAATGTATTTTCCATGTTGGTTACTACATTTGCCTTTCCTCATAATCCTATCTCTCTAACCTTCACTTTTATTAATGTTTAGTCTCCTTTTGAGCTTAAATTTTAAGAAATTTTAATTTCTCCTATTACACACTATAATTTGAATTTTTTAAGTTCAAATTGGGAAGATTAGTGACTACACATTTCAGGATTTAGTGTGGTTTCTTTATATATCTTTATAAAATACAAAATTTAAATTCATTATTTATCTAATAATCTAAAATCAAATATTTATTAATCCATACTTCAGTTCATTAATGGTTCTTTACCATACTTGATTTTGCTGTTCAAACTGGATTCTTTTAACCCACCTTGTTCACATTTACTGATAATCAAAAGTCTATATTGCTATATATGTTGCTCACCTAGGCCTTAATTATTTGTCATTTTTTTTAATCCATTAGCACAGATCCTCATTAAGCTCATCCATTAACCTCATATTAAGGAGCTCTTTCTTATGTAATACATTAAATTGCTGAAAAGTATTTTCATAACACCTTTCATAGCATTGTAAATATGAATTTATTAGTGAAAATTAATTGAAGACCTTACTAAAGGAATTTGAGTTTTCTACATACCAATCATGAGAACTTTATTTTTCACCCTCAAGTTGCAAATGTCTTTCTGTCTAGCTAAAAGCATGAGTTAAACCTATTTTCTCATGGTCAGTTTGCAGAGGTCAGTGAAGGACAACACTTTGAAAGAAACAGATAATATGCATCCTTCCAAAGCTAGTGTATATTACAGCTGTCCCTCTGGACTCACTCCAGCAACAGCTTAGTGACTCTTAGAGGAAGAGAATTTTAGAGGCCCTAACTAGGGCTCAAAAAATTGTACTGAAGGACACTTGCTTCCCATGCTTCTCCACTGCTGTGAAATTTGTTTAAAAGCATTCCATCCCTTAAATCCAATTGATCTTTGATAGCTTTTGATTTTCCTTTACCCCAAGGTATCTTATCCATCTCTTTCTTTCTATTCCTGTTGCTTCCTTTCTTTGTTCAGGCCCTTGTTCCATTTTCCCTGGGGTAATTTCAACAATTTAATTTTTCTACTTATTCTTCTATACTCTAGGATTATAGTGACTCTTCCCAACTCCCCAAAAAAAAACCCTATCCTGGAAAAGTTGACAGTCTAGTAGGAAGTCAAACATGGATATAGATTATTTTAATAAGAGTGTGTTAAGGTACAGTAATAGAAATACATGTAAGAAGCAGTGATAATAAGAAAGGTAATAACTGACTCTAGAAATATTTAAAGTAACTTAAAGTACAGTAAATAAAACCATTGAATTATTAACCCAGATGTTAATTGTGTTGTTTCTGTAGCAAATGTAGAGGTAAGTTTTTGTTCTCCTGTTCTAAATCAGACTAAAGATTCATTTGGTAATTTAAAAATCAGGAAAGCTTATTTTTATTTTCTAGTTAATGAGTGTAGAGGGTGAGAGAACCTTCTCTCTCCCCTCTGGAGCTTCAAAATTTGAGTCTGTAAAATAAACTTGACAGAAGACAGATTAACAGGAAAAAAGGCATGTAAATTTATTATATGCATATGCATAGGGGTCCCACAAAGTATAAGACTCAAAGAGGGGCCAGATGGTTGAAGCTTAAATAGCAGTTTGAACTACGGAAAGAAATGGGGTCTTAAAGGCTCCTGGAGGGTGGTGGTGACAAGCTGTGGGAGGGTTAGGGGAGGAACTGTACAGTGAACAAAGATTGTCTTACCATGCAGATAAAGTTTCTCATGTAGCAGCTCTCAGAAGGATAGGTAAAAAGTCTGCCTGGATGTGAGTCTCCTCTCCTGTGATAGTAGTTAATCTTTTCTGGTTAATGTAGATTCCAGGGAGCGGGTTCACAATCACATTCCTTCTGGAGGAACTTCTTTAGTCAGATAAGGGAAACTTCAGAGAAAGCCCTTTCTTCACTTTGGTAGAGAAAAAGCACCAAGAGACGGATGCAGGGGAAGGTCAGAGAGACCTTGGTTCTGAAACTGCTTCTTTAAGTTCAAAGTACTCAGCATGTCAGATCACCATACTTTGGAGTATCATTTTCTGAGCCCAAACATGAGCAAATAAAGAGATATAACTGAGCCACAAAACTAAATATTAATGTTTTCCTTTTGATCTGAGAATGTGAGTGGAAAATGTCAACATATATCTAAATATATACCTTTGTAAATGTGTCACTTAAAAATCAGAAAAAAGTATTTGTAAAACCACTAATCATTCAAACATTTAAGCAGCTCCTATAATTGTGGAACATAGATATCTAGAAACTACAGGCCACTTATTTTAGCAAATTGTGGCTGTTTGAGTAGAGTAGGCTGCCAGTTGAGTCAGTAATAGATATAGCCCCTAAATTTGGAGAGTTATGCTTCAAACTTGCTTTCTTATTTTTAATGACTTTCTGATACAGATATAATGTTGATGTTTTTAAAACATAATTGTTTTAAACATAATACATGTCTGAAATTGAAACCTGAATTTAAAATATATGAAACATGCTTTTTGTATATTTTAAAATAATCAAGTCAGAATATGTCTTTGTAGTCTTAGGCTACGTTTATAGAGACCCATAACCCACAGTCAAGTAATAGTTTTCTGTACTCTGCCTTGGTAATATCAACTCTAGAATATTGTACTAGATTTCCTTTGCCATATTTTGAGATGAATATTAGCAAAAGAGCACATCCTATGATGGCAAAGATAATGATGGTAAATTATCTTGCTTGAATTATGGTTAAAGCATTGAGGGGTATAAAGACCTAGGGGGAATTCTTAGAGCTTCCAAGTATGTGATGGGATAGAGAAAGTAAAACTGAGGGAATAAAGAAGGTAATTTAGGAGTACAACGCAACGTTTAGGGACAGCTTCAGAAGTACTCCACAAAAAGTTCCATATGAAATAGTGAGCTCCCAACAATGTAAGTACTCAATTAAATAACTTCTGAGATACTTTCTTATTTTAAGATTTTTACCTTCTCTGGCTTAACATTAATGGGTTTTTTTTCCTGCCCCTCCCCTAAAAGAATTTAGATTGACTCTGTAGGATTGTGGTTGCAGAGGCAAGTTGGGGATAACTTCTTAGCCAGTGTGCATTTAGAAAATTTTTCAGCTGATTCAGGTGATTCTGATATCAGGGGTCAGTGAACTTTTTTTCTGCAAAAGTCCAGATGGTAATATTTTAGGTTTTATAGGCCGTATGGTCTCTATAGCATCTGTTCAACTTTGCTATTCTAGTGCGACAGTATCATTGATGATATGTAAACACAGTTTGTTAGCTGTGTTCCAGTAAACTTTATTTACAAAGACAGACAGTAAGCTGGATTTGGCCTGTGGACCATATTTTGACCACTCTCGCCTTGAATGAGGAAGTCTAGAAATAGAATTCTAATATAAATGGACAAAGACTTTCAATTTATGGATTAAAAAACAAGTTACCAAAATTTCGTTGTCTTCTTGGACTGAAAGAGTGCACATTAAATGTTCAAAATATTGAATTGCCTAATGAATTATAAACCTTCCAGTATAAAAAAGCAAGTGACAATGGAGAGTCTGAGTCTATTTTCTACTCTTCATTTGTGCTACTTTTATTTTGTCCTTAAAGGTGTCTTTACTCCTGCTGAGCAGTACCATCTATCCCAAATGGACTACTTATGCAGACCTAGTTCTTATCAAGAAATAAACACAAGTTCAGACTTTCTAAGAACTAAAAGATTTTCAGTACTTCCTGTCTAAGCACAATAATTTTTAACAGTAATTTTAACTGCAAAATAAAGAAGGAAACAAAAATCTCTGACTATCAAAGTATGTGTCACATACTTTGTGCTCTTAAGGTCGTAAAGCAGAGCCTCTCGTATCCTCATTTGGTCTTTTGGCCTTTAGTTTACAGACTGTTGTAAAATGGTGATCGCATTGATGCTAACTAAAGATGAATAACAGAAGGAGGTGCTACTATAATCAGGCAGGCTTGCCTCAGCTGGCAAGTGACCATTGACTGCTAGAAAACAAGGGACTGGGGAGCATTCAACAATGTAGGGTTGTTGGTTTTAGGGCCAGAAACACATCCCCTATCCCCATCCCCTGCCAAATTTCTCTATAATCCTAAAGAGCTTTGCATGTTTTTGGTATAGCAGAGTAATTGGTATATATAATGAGGACTGTAACTCACCAAAAAAGAGTGAATTGTGAATTACGTATGTACTTTTCTAAGAAAACAGGACTGCCCTAATTGAAATAATTTATCACTTAGATATATAGAAAATTAGGACAAGCAAAACCAGTTTATTTCCTAAGAGTTTTGGTTAGTCATGATTTGTTGTTATATATATATAAATATTTATCCTAGCATTCTGAACTCAAAACCCCAATAGAGTGGTTTTTTAACCCTTAAACTATTTTATTTTTAGTAAATACGTTTTTAATTCTGTGACCTACATCTCCAAATTGCAGAGATTAGTATTTCAAAAATTAATTTTATAGTGATTTATCCCCCACTATTGCTTTTCAAATAAGTTATTTTCCTTTGTAAATAGAAGAACGGGCGTTTAAGTTTGATAATTCCATCTTCTTGATCAACATTTAGTTTTTTCTACAGTCTAGAAGCCCTTTTATTTACAATGTTATATATTCTGATTTCTTTTTCTTTTTTTTTTTTTTTTGTGAGACAGAGTCTCACTTTGTTGCCCGGGCTAGAGTGCCGTGGCATCAGCCTAGCTCACAGCAACCTCAAACTCCTGGGTTCAAGCGATCCTTCTGCCTCAGCCTCCC